>CAUJNA010000513.1:425346-430348 GCA_963377175.1 Effrenium voratum | reverse complement strand
CAAGCAAACATCCTTAATTACAAGCAGGTGCTTGTAATTAAGGATTTTTGACCAGCAAAAATCCTTAATGACAAGCAAACATCCTTAATTACAAGCAGGTTCTTGTAATTAAGGATTTTTGACCAGCAAAAATCCTTAATGACAAGAAACAATCCTTAATTACAAGCAGGTGCTTGTAATTAAGGATTTTTGACCAGCAAAAAACCTTAATGACAAGAACAAATCCTTAATTACAAGCAGGTGCTTGTAATTAAGGATTTTTGACCAACAAAAATCCTTAATTACAAGCAGGTGCTTGTAATTAAGGATTTTTGACCAGCAAAAATCCTTAATGACAAGAACAAATCCTTAATTACAAGCAGGTGCTTGTAATTAAGGATTTTTGACCAGCAAAAATCCTTAATGACAAGCAAACATCCTTAATTACAAGCAGGTGCTTGTAATTAAGGATTTTTGACCAGCTAACATCCTTAATGACAAGAAAAAAACCTTAATTACAAGCAGGTGCTTGTAATTAAGGATTTTTGACCAGCAAAAATCCTTAATGACAAGCAAAAATCCTTAATTACAAGCAGGTGCTTGTAATTAAGGATTTTTGACCAGCAAAAATCCTTAATGGCAAGAACAAATCCTTAATTACAAGCAGGTGCTTGTAATTAAGGTTTTGTGGCCTTTGTGTCCCCCACGTCTCAAGGAGCGTCCGCAATTACTTCCTTAGTCTCGGCCAGCCGGACCAACTTGAATCTCTAGGCCATGGACGCTAGCCCTGCGCACTGGTAAAGCAGTTTGCGCGAGGAATACACGAATCCGATAGGCAAGAAACCGTAGTTACAGGAAAAATCCAGATTTTCGAGGAGAAATCCTGATTTGCAAGCAAAAAAACGTATTCGCAAGCAAACCTCCTTTTTCGCAGAAAAATCCTTAATGACAAGCACAATTCCTTAATGACAAGCAAAAATCCTTAATTACAAGCAGGTGCTTGTAATTAAGATTTTTTGGCTTTTGTGTCCCCCACTTTTCAGACAAAAAAAACATGAAAATCCTGGTTTTGGACCGAAAACTGGGGGACAGAATTGAGGGTCTGTCCCCCAGTTTTCGGTCCAAAACCAGGATTTGCGGCTTTTGTTTTTGAAAAGCGGGGGACGCAAAAAAGCGAACATCCTTAATTACAAGCACATGCTTGTAATTAAGGATTTTTGCTTGTAATTAAGGATTGTTGCTTGTCATTAAGGAATTTTGCTCGTCATTAAATGTTCTTTCTGCGAAAAAGGAGTTTTGCTTGCGAATAAGGATTTTTGCTTGCAAATCAGGTTTTTTCCTCGAAAATCTGGATTTTTCCTGTAACTATGGTTTCTTGCCTATCGGATTCGTGTTTTCCTCGCGCAAACTGCTTTACCAGTGCGCAGGGCTAGCGTCCATGGCCTAGAGATTGAAGTTGGTCCGGCTGGCCGAGACTAAGGAAGTAATTGCGGACGCTGTTTGAGACGTGGGGGACACAAAGGCCACAAAACCTTAATTACAAGCACCTGCTTGTAATTAAGGATTTTTTCTTGTCATTAAGGATTTTTGCTGGTCAAAAATCCTTAATTACAAGCACCTGCTTGTAATTAAGGATTTTTCTTGTCATTAAGGATTTTTGCTGGTCAAAAATCCTTAATTACAAGCACCTGCTTGTAATTAAGGATGTTTGCTTGTCAGTAAGGATTTTTGCTGGTCAAAAATCCTTAATTACAAGCACCTGCTTGTAATTAAGGATTGTTGCTTGTCATTAAGGATTTTTGCTGGTCAAAAATCCTTAATTACAAGCACCTGCTTGTAATTAAGGGTTTTTGCTTGTCATTAAGGATGTTTGCTGGTCAAAAATCCTTAATTACAAGCACCTGCTTGTAATTAAGGATTGTTTCTTGTCATTAAGGACTTTTGCCGGTCAAACATCCTTAATTACAAGCACCTGCTTGTAATTAAGGATTTTTTCTGTCATTAAGGATTTTTGCCGGTCAAAAATCCTTAATTACAAGCACCTGCTTGTAATTAAGGATTTTTGCTTGTCATTAAGGATTTTTGCTGGTCAACAATCCTTAATTACAAGCACCTGCTTGTAATTAAGGATGTTTGCTTGTCATTAAGGATTTTTGCTGGTCAAAAATCCTTAATTACAAGCACCTGCTTGTAATTAAGGATTTTTGCTTGTCATTAAGGATTTTTGCTGGTCAAAAATCCTTAATTACAAGCACCTGCTTGTAATTAAGGATTTGTGCGTGTCATTAAGGATCTGTTTCTTGTCAAAAATCCTTAATTACAAGCGGGTGCTTGTAATTAAGGATTTGTTGCTTGTCATTAAGGATTGTTACTGGTCAAAAATCCTTAATTACAAGCACCTGCTTGTAATTAAGGATGTTTGCTTGTCATTAAGGATTTTTGCTGGTCAAAAATCCTTAATTACAAGCACCTGCTTGTAATTAAGGATTTTTTCTTGTCATTAAGGATTTTTGCTGGTCAAAAATCCTTAATTACAAGCACCTGCTTGTAATTAAGGATGGTTGCTTGTCATTAAGGATTTTTGCTGGTCAAAAATCCTTAATTACAAGCACCTGCTTGTAATTAAGGATTTTTGCTTGTCATTAAGGATTGTTGCTGGTCAAAAATCCTTAATTACAAGCACCTGCTTGTAACTAAGGATGTTTTCTTGTCATTAAGGATTCTTGCTGGTCTAAAATCCTTAATTACAAGCACCTGCTTGTAATTAAGGATTTTTCTTGTCATTAAGGATTTTTGCTGGTCAAAAGTCCTTAATTACAAGCACCTGCTTGTAATTAAGGATGTTTGCTTGTCATTAAGGAATTTTGCTTGTCATTAAGGATTTTTGCTGGTCAAAAATCCTTAATTACAAGCACCTGCTTGTAATTAAGGATTTTTGCTTGTCATTAAGGATTTTTGCTGGTCAAAAATCCTTAATTACAAGCACCTGCTTGTAATTAAGGATTTTTTCTTGTCATTAAGGATTTTTGCTGGTCAAAAATGCTTAATTACAAGCACCTGCTTGTAATTAAGGATTTTTGCTTGTCATTAAGGATGTTTGCTGGTCAAAAATCCTTAATTACAAGCACCTGCTTGTAATTAAGGATTTGTTGCTTGTCATGAAGGATTTTTGCTGGTCAAAAATCCTTAATTACAAGCACCTGCTTGTAATTAAGGATTTTTGCTTGTCATTAAGGATTTTTGCTGGTCAAAATTCCTTAATTACAAGCACCTGCTTGTAATTAAGGATTTTTTCTTGTCATGAAGGATTTTTGCTGGTCAAAAATCCTTAATTACAAGCACCTGCTTGTAATTAAGGATGGTTGCTTGTCATTAAGGATTGATGGGGGTCAAGAATCCTTAATTACAAGCACCTGCTTGTAATTAAGGATTTTTGCTTGTCATTGAGGATTTTTGCTGCTCACAAATCCTTAATTACAAGCAGGTGCTTGTAATTAAGGATTTGTGCGTGTCATTAAGGATCTGTTTCTTGTCAAAAATCCTTAATTACAAGCGGGTGCTTGTAATTAAGGATTTGTGCGTGTCATTAAGGATCTATTTCTTGTCAAAAATCCTTAATTGCAAGCACCTGCTTGTAATTAAGGATTTGTGCGTGTCATTAAGGATCTGTTTCTTGTCAAAAATCCTTAATTACAAGCACCTGCTTGTAATTAAGGATTGTTGCTTGTCATTAAGGATTGTTTCTGGTCAAAAATCCTTAATTACAAGCACCTGCTTGTAATTAAGGATGGTTGCTTGTCATTAAGGATTTTTGCTGGTCAAAAATCCTTAATTACAAGCACCTGCTTGTAATTAAGGATGTTTGCTTGTCATTAAGGATTTTTGCTGGTCAAAAATCCTTAATTACAAGCACCTGCTTGTAATTAAGGATTTGTGCGTGTCATTAAGGATCTGTTTCTTGTCAAAAATCCTTAATTACAAGCGGGTGCTTGTAATTAAGGATTTGTTGCTTGTCATTAAGGATTGTTGCTGGTCAAAAATCCTTAATTACAAGCATTGTTGCTTGTCATTAAGGATTTTTGGTGGTCAACAATTTTTAATTACAAGCACCTGCTTGTAATTTAAGGTTTTGTTGCTTGCCATTAAGGATTCTTGCTGGTCAAAAATCCTGAATTACAAGCACCTGCTTGCAATTAAGGGTTTGTTGCTTGTCATTAAGGATTTTTGCTTGTCAAACTTCCTCAATTTCAAGCACCTGCTTGTAATTAAGGGTTTTTGCTTGTCATTAAGGATTTTTGCTTGTCATTAAGGTTGTTTTTTGGTCAGACATCCTTAATTGCAAGCACCTGCTTGTAATTAAGGATTCTTGCTTGTCATAAAGCATTTGTGCTTGTCAAAAATTCTATTTTGAAGCAAGGATTTTCACGTGCTCATTAAGGACTTTTGCTGGTCAACAATCCTTAATTACAAGCACCCGCTTGTAACTAAGGATTTTTGCTTGTCATTAAGGATGTTTTTCTTGTCAAAATCCTTAATTAGAAGCACCTGCTTGTAATTAAGGATTTTTGCGTGTCATTATGGATTTGTTCTTGTCATGGGGGGGGGCGCCGGCCGTATACAAAAACTGTTTTTTGTAAACAGCTGGGCGGACTGCGAATTTGTCAACATGAAAAGCAATTGTTTCTCCACTCCTCTCCTCTTGGTTTGAAGTTTGAGGTATATAGACGTTTGCGTGTGTCGTCCGTTTGCCACCTTCGTGAGTTTTCCCCTCCTCTCCTTTTGGTTTGTGCTTTGCGTTTTCCCTTCCCTCATCTGCATGCCCCTTGTCGTGTCGTGGAGTATATGGACGTTTGTGTCTGCGTTCTCCGTTTGCCACCTTCGTGATTTCTCTTCTGCTCTCCTTTTGGCTTGTGCTTTGTGTTTCTCTGTGTGCCCCTTGTCGTGTAATTAGCACATGGACGCTTGTGTGTGTGTGTCCTCAGTTTGCCACCTTCGCGATTTCTCCTTGGTTCCTCACGGTGTT
>CAUJNA010000513.1:235346-422846 GCA_963377175.1 Effrenium voratum | reverse complement strand
AGCAGCCTATCAAGGCCAGCCAATTCGCTTTCAGCTGGAAATCTCAACCGGCAGTCACTACACTTTCTAATTTCAATCTTGCGGCTTAATGTTGGCAAAGGCGCTTCCGAGCTGCCTTGCACCGACCAAAGTTGGGTTGCTCAAAGCAAGAAAGCACCTTGACTGCCAAACTAGGGCCTTGCTTGAGACCAAGTCAGTGATAACGGTGTGCTCGCCTGCCGCTGCAGCAAAAGCCAGGGAACCAATTGATAGGATTGAAACCCACAGAATCGCATGCAGGAAACTCGGGTTTTGTAGTGGGTCAAGTGTCGGGTGATTTTTTGCAATGTAGCAGGAATTGCATGTATCTGAAGGCATGAGCAAACAGCTGCTCGCAGCGTCGCGGATCTGACACTGAAGGGGCACACAGAAGCGATTCCGTTCTATTTGGTTCCGCGGCACACGAGGTTTCAAGTAAGAAGAAAAGGAGCACCTTCTTGACAGCTTAGGGCCTAGTTTAGATGATGGCGCTGGCTGTGCTCATTCATTTCTTGGCGTTGGTCAGCGGACGAGCGCTAATCCGTGCCGAAGGTTTAGCGTGCTCTTCGGCTATGTGTTAACATTGAGGCACTTTGCTTTCTTTCATGGTGATCTTGTCTGAACGTGGAGGCGTGTCCTTTTTTTGAGGGTATCTCCTTTTGGTTGATCTGAAATGCAAACCAAAAGGAACACCACCATTTTGGGGGGGCTTGAAATACGCACACACCCATGGGGCCAACAAAGGGTCCAGAGGACCCAATTTTGACCTCCAGTTAGCCAGATCAGCTATTGGACCTCCAGCCCGAGCAAAAGTGTCTTCGGATGCCAAGCTTTAGATCTTGAGAACGGAACCCAACGGGGGGTTACCTCACATAATCTTTGGGGTCCCCCCAATGTCAATGTGGAGTTTTTTTTTTGTCTCAATATGGCTGTGGCTCAAAACCAATGGTACCATTTTGGGGTAGGTGCACCACCCATTTTAGTCTATTTTATTGGGGCTTGGGATGTTCGCTGGGGGTACGGGATTTTGACCCATGGCCATATCCTTGAAGGAATCTCCTTGAGGACGCCTTGGGCTCCATGTCACTTTGGGGAGTTCGATCTGCCAGGCTTCGAGGAGCCTCACTGCGCCATGCGCTGTGTGTCCGGCAAGGCCCTCCGCGCCTTTTTGCGGGAAGGGCTGAGTTGAGATTCCTTTGCTTGCCCCAATTGCAGCTTTTTGGTAGCTTTTTAGAAGCACAAGGGGCCAGGCTACTGTTGTTAGCTTGCTGGCGGCTGCGGTGCAGAGGCACATACCTGAAGGGGAAAAGGTTGCTTGATGGCTTGTTCAGGTGTGAGGGAGATCCTGTTGGCTAGGCAGATTCATTTTGGACGTGTCTTGTGTTGAGGATGCCCTTTTCGGGTTGGTTTTCAAGAGAAACCAAATGGAAAGCCACGATTTCGGGTCCCTGATTCCAGGACATACCGATGTGGCGGTTCGCAAGTTTTGTTGAGTGGTGTCCAAAAATAGGTGTTGACGGGGAAGCCACCAGGGCAATCAGTTACTTGGCTCCTCGTTTTTTTGGTAAAACACCCAGCTATTCGCGTGGCTTCCATCAAACTGAGGGTGTCTCAGCCCGCTTTTCCCTGAGGCAAACCATGTGTGAAGGATTGGTTACTTGAGCTTGACAAGAATGGTTATCAACCTTTCAGCTATCGTGAAAGCTGACAGAACAAGGAATTTTGCCCAGAAGCAGGGATTTTCCTTGAAGTCCCGTTTCACACGACTCCATGAAACCTATATGGGCTTGTCTCTCAGAGCAGGAGCACACGGCCCCATTGCAGTTTCTTGCTCAATTGGCATAATGGGCATCATGTCAAAGGAGCATGTGCGGTCTACCTGGGTGTTTGGCCAAGTTAGTAAGTTGTTGGTAACGGTTATAACCCACCTGTGGGTCCCCCGTTCAGTGGGGTTGACCTTGCTATAAGGGGGTTATACCTCAAGTGGCTAACCACTTGCTAATTTGGCCAAACATCCAAGTACTTGACTCTTGGGAATCCCCTTTCGGCATTCTTATATGCAGTACGAACTCATGGCCATTCAGGGGTCAAACTGTTTCTTGGCCCTTTGACAAGCGTTTGGGTTCATATATGGGCGTATTCATTCAGCCTTTGATTTGTGGTTCCATCTTATCTCATCTCAAAATCCCCTAGGATCTTTTCTTTTGTTTTCCCTTAAAACTCTAGCAGTTGAACCCCAGCTTGGATAAATGGGACGCTCCCCGTCTCCTCCAGACCGCCGGGCTCCAACCAGACTTGGACCCCCCAGCTTCCGCCGGCGTCGCGCGAAACGAAGCCAGGTCCTCAACGGCCAGGCCACGCCTCGGCAGGAGGCCCTGTGGGCGGAGCGGAAGGCGGGGCTGCGGGTCGGTTGGTCGGTGGGTTGGGGCGGGTTTTTTGGATCTCAGCCCGACCTTTTTGGTCAAAATCTATTCTGTCAGTATCTCTATGGGCTTTGGCGTGGCCACCTCTAATTGTAAACGCTTCGCGTTGCCCGCCTTGACCATCCCGCTTTTGGCTGGCTTTGAGGTATATACTGCGCTTTAGCTTGCCTTGATTTGTTGGTATTAAAGTGAGTGAGTCGGCGCTGAAATGCGTGAGCTGGTTTCCAAGCTAGAGTGGGAGCATGTCCGCGGCATTCCACCTGGCTTTAAGGGGCAGAACGAGAGCCGCAGAGAGCTACAGAACGGTGGGCCAAGCGCAAGCGCAGACTTTTTTTGGTGGGTGGTGGATTTTGCCAGTTTCCTCGGGGATTTGACGGGAGTTAGGCCGGTTTTCAGAGGGGATTTGACAGGTTTCTAGAAGGGAGTTTTAGAACATTTGATTGGTTTTTGAAGGAGGCTTTGACCGGTTTTCCGGGAATTTTGACGGTTGGGAGAGAGGAGGAAGTTGGGCGGTTTCTAGCGGGATTTGACCGGAGCAAGATGGGGAGGTTGATCGGTTTTTTAATGGAATTGGACAGGTTTTTGGAGGGATTTGCGGGATCAGGGAGACTTCTTGGCCGCGAGACATGGGGTTGGGGGGGGGTTGGAGACTGCAGGCAGTTGGAGCGCAAGACATGGGGGGGGCTGGGAAGGGGTTTTGCAGATCTTGAAGCGTTTTGGGCGCCTTCCCTGCGGGGAGTCCTATTTGCATGAGTATGTTTTTAGGTTCCTTGTTCATCTGAAGGGGAGTCATGGGTAAGGTAAAAGTTGGGAGGGACATGGCAGGCCTCGATACTACGATTCTTCTCCCTTTTTAGGATCAATGCTGATGCAAGGAAGTACGTATCGCTGTTAACAGTCGTACTTCCTACAACATCTTTCCATTTGGGGCCCCCTTTTGCGTTCGTTGTCTGGAACACTATGGCTTTCTCGTCCCTCCGGCTCCATCTATGGTAACCCGGCTCGAGACCAGCTGGCATTGGGATTTCACCCTGTGCCCCTTTGTGCACCACCTTTTTTTGCTCCGGGGACTTCTTGTCCGGTTTGGCGGTTGGCTCGGTACTCTTGACATCTCCTTCGACGGCTGCATCAACATCTCCAAACGTATCATCGATGCCAAACCTATCCTTGATTTCCTTCGACCGATCCTTGGTACTCCCTCCTCCACTGTGTGGGTCATTTCCGCCGGGGTCGTCGTCACTGCCGTTCGCATCGTCATCGTCGCCCCCCGAGACGTCTTGCAATGCCTCTCGAGTTTCTTTCTCCCAGGAAGCTTCGATCAGGCTCGAGGTCGCCATTCGCTCTTTCACACTTCCAAAGATGCTCTTTAGTGGGAAGGCGAGCGGGTAAACCATCACGACCTTATCCACTATATGGGGCCTGCGTAGGCTCATTGGAACGGATTTACACACCATGGGTGCTTTGGACCCCTTAAGGTTCCAGTTCGTCTATGGTCAATTTGGGGCTGACATGGGAGACTCACAGAAAATCTGTCGCGCAACTTGTTGCGATGTGCCAGTTTTTGGGCACCTTCCAATTTGTTGGATTGGTTTTCCAGGTCGCACATTTGCTTTGATTTGGTTCACAAGCAATGAGGCTTGCTTGCGTGTTTCTTCCTTCCTTTCTTTCTTTCCTTCTTTCCTTCTTTCTTTGTTTGTTTGTTTGTTTGTTTGTTTGTTTGTTTGTTTGTTAGCTTTGTGTTCTTTATTTGTTTGTTTGTTTATTAGTTAGTTAGTTAGTTTGTTTGTTTGTTTGGTTGGTTGGTTGGTCGGTTGGTTGGGGTTGGTTGGTTCGTTGGTGTGCTCACGGATGGTCAAACTTGGGCTTCCGGCAGGCGAACATTCACCGGGAGGTGCCAGGGCACGGTCTCCCAGCCGTGGCTTTTCGCCCGTATCCCCCCCGGTTGATCCCCTACGGATCACCAGGAGTTGGCCCAAAGATGTGGTGAAGGGATTTTATAGGCGACATGGACTTGTCTCCAAACTAGAAGAACCCCAAAATGGGCGGTTTCCTGTTGGTTTCCCTTCAAAAAGCCATCCGAGCAGGGTACCCTCACAAAGCGGCAGCCCAAAGTCTCTTGGGCAGTTCTTGGCTTGCTGGCGAAACACGACGGATTAACTCGCAAGGCTCCACAACGACCCAAGGGCGTGTTGTATCAACCGGCGCGAAGTTCTGACCTATGGAAGCCTGCGGGCTGGCTGGGACTAACGATGATCTCCGAGTGCCCCTTACTTGATCGGGGCAAGCAACCGCCCTGTTTCACCTGGAACAGCATTGAATATCAGAGTGAAACATTAGAGCCTCGCGATGTGATATTCTGCTGCAGAGTTTCATGTGCACCCTAAATCCTTTGTCAGGTGCCTCTCAGTTATTTTGTCCAGCAGACTGAGATATCGCCCAAATGGCCGGCCAGGTTTCTTTGCTCCTTAGGTTGACCTGTTGGCCTTCGCAGGGCCTCTCCGACTCTGGACCAAGGAAGAAGCACCTGGGAGTGGGCATGGCGTCTGCGCACGGGGGCCCAGCGGGCATGGGAGCATGGAACGCGGTGGAAATGGCAACTCGCAATCTCGGAAGTGGCAAGCTGGGGGCTGGGTCCTCAACTCATATCACCCGGGTCAGGGTCATTGAGAAGGTTGGACATTGTCAGGCTTTGACGCCCAGTTTCTTTTTCACGAGCTTGAGAGAGGTCCAGTTTCACTGGCGCCTTGCATATTTGGCAGTCCTGTTGATATCGGGCTTGCGCTTGCTCGGCCCCTGCATTTGGGTTCTGCATCATCCAGCAAACGCCGATTTGAGATGTGGTTCAATCTGCAATCCCGAGCTTGATGCATGTCAAATTTTGGGGGTTGACTTGAGAGACACGGGTATCCAGTGGAGGCTCTGCATGTCCAGCTTCGACAGGGCATTTCCCTCTGTGCGCATTTTGGTCTTTTGGGGAGGCTTCAACATGAAGGATTGACCGTAAGAGTAGCTTGATACCCAGCGAGTTGTTCCTTTGCAGACTCGTCGCAGGCGCGTCTCTAGCTGTTCTGGCTCTCTTCCCATTGATGCGCATGATTTGGTCGTGTTTGTTTACTGCTGAGCTGCCTACGTCGTCTCAGTGATACCATGTTCAGTTTATTTTTCAGGCAAAGTGCGCATACACAGTTTGCAGTGCTGGCTGGCATTTCTAGTACAGATGCCCTGCTTTATTTGCTTGAATCTTTGCCTGTTTATTTGCGCTTGCCTTCCTGTTTGCCTGCCGTCGGTCTCTTTGTTTCTTTACTTCTTTGTTTGTTTGCTTGCTTCTTTGCGTTTCCTGAAGCTTGTCCTCCCTTCTGCCGGTCAGGGCGTCTCAAGCGGACATCTTTGGCCGGAGCAGCACGCCGCCCTCGGGCCGGGGCGCCGAAAGGTGAGTGAGGGGGGTGTTCTGCGTATCCAACGCATCAACCGTGGCTTGTTAATCTGAAGTTGGTGTCGGTTGCTGAAAGAACATGCCAACAGAAGCAAACTTGAAACTTCGAATCCAGCTGCTTGTAGGTCGCAACCCTCAGAAAAGGAGAGCTTTAGTGGGCTAAATGGGTAACATATGGCGCACATGTAGGGGTAGCCTTCAGACTTTGGAACCCTTGAACAATTTTTGTTCCTCTCTGAATTGGTCTTTGTGGGCTCTGCGAATCTTTTCCGTCTTTTTGGGCTTAGTTTTGTGAACACTTTTCTGAAAAAAAGAGGGAGGCGTGAGCAAGTGCATGACACATCATGACACATCCCCAAGTGGTGAAAGCGAAGGCGGACAGATGTCATATGTCAATGAGTCAGCAGGTTTGCTAGACGCGCAGTTGGGAAGTCTTGAACCTCTAGATCTGGGAGCGGTCGGTTTTCCAGCATCCCGGGTTGCACTTTGGATGCCGCGCTGAAGCAATCACAAGCTGGGAGCCGTGAGAACAAGCCGGTTTTTGAATCAAGCAAATCTCTGGCCGGTATCAAAGCCGGTGACAGGGTCATGGGACGGATTGGCAGGTTCATGATCATAGGAAAGCAACTTGCCTTCGTCTCCAGCCCATTTTGTTTTGTAGGAATCGGATCCACCCAAGGTGGTGACTTTCCCTTTAGTTTCCTTTCACAACCCACCAAAACTGGGTACCCTCAAGACAAGACAGACCCACATTGTTTTGGATACTCAAGAAGCAAGACACAGATTTTGCAAAGTTGTTTAAGCAAATGCAAGTTTCTAGACGGGCTGACGGTGGAGTTTTCCATGAACAGATCCCTTCCTTCTCTGCCGCTCCTTTTGGAGCCCAGGATTCAGCTTGTTGACTCATTCATCAGTTGGGGACGCCCATGGGGCGGCTTGCCAGTGGGGCTTTTGGTAGAAACTCTTCTTTTGATGGCTCAACTGGCAGCCACAATGACCAACTCTGAATTCTCGGCTCGTCTAGTTCCTGAAAACTGGGAAGTGTGCTTTTGCAGAAACTGGTAGCCTGCGATCTGCTTGCGCTGCTTGCATGGCTACTGCTTTGCTCTGCCTGCGCTCCTGCAGGGCTGAATTTGGTAGGGGCCGTTCGGCTTGTTGCGGTGACATGCTTGGATGTGCAGCGACTGGTTGGTTTTCCTTTTTCGTTGTCCGTTGTACACATAATACAACCGTGGTACTGGGGCAACTCACGCTTGGCAAGCCAGAGCGAACCTGACGTCGGGCTCCCCGGAGTTTCAGTTTCCAAAACATGGGTTTGTCTTTTTTCGGCGTACCTCCCTACCGTTTCCTTTTTTGGTAATGGGACTCTCCTGGAATCCGAAGCCATTTTGGGGGCTCCTCGAGAAAAGTCACACACCCATCCGCTGTGCTCTCAGGTTTCGGGACGCCCAGGCATAGCAACAGCCTGCGGGGATGCCCAGGAAAGTGCCTCTCTCTTTGAGGGGGGTAAGTCCCTGTTTCGTTTGTTTAACAAGCAAGCCATTTGTGCCTTTTTTCCCGTCAATGCACGAATCCTCTGAAACCAATTGATCCAGATTTGGCCGCCTCCGGCAAAATCAGCTGCCTTCGAACGCATCGTGTTGTCACATCGATTCTACATGCAGCCCCGCATTTGGGCCGGAAGACAGCCCCGCACTCGGGAGGTTCTTTCAGGGTTGTCGCTCTTGCACTTGGAGGAGGATGCTAAAGTGTTATTGTCCCTTTGGCACAAATTTGGCCATCTTCTGGCATACGCTCTTTTGCCTCAGAACAATATCCTTTCAACTGATGGGCTAGGGACAAAAGGCAATCGAATCGTTATATCGGTCAGTCTTTTTGAACGGGTACCTTTTTCTGGTTTTCGAGGGAACCAAGAAGAACACCGCCATGTTGGGGGGTACGATTCTAAAAAAGAAGCACCCATATCGCCGAATTGCGACCCTGGCAAGACATCTTTTCTCGCCAAGAGGACACCACGCCGAGTTGTTCACACTTGTTTGAAGCCCACGGTTTGGCCGCGTCTGTGGCCTTTTTCTACCGCTCTCACTCTTTTTCTCCGGGCCATTTCTCCGGTGTGTCAGGCGGTGTTGCTCCAAGCGCAGAGAGCCAAAGGTCCAGGTTATAAGATTCGGGAAGTGAAGACTTCTGCGTGCACTACTTTGGGCCCATTCTGCTCTCTTTTTCTTTTCTCCAAAGGGCGACAACGCTTCGTCCCTATGTCTTTTTTTTTTTGGGGGGGGGGGGAGATATGGTGGCCAAGCAAGGTCCATTGTGCAAGCTCGAAAGGCCTCCATGGCGTGGGGACACGGCTTAGGTTCGAAGGCTCCGCTGGCAAGCCGTCGACCTTCGCGGCCCCTTGGCGGAGATTTGGGTCGGTGGTTTTTTAAGGGTACCTTCTCTCAAAGAGTTGTAGGGGGAAGGGAACCCTACTTTTTTTGTTTTTGTTTTTTCTCTTGGTTTCCCAAACCATGTTTTCTCTGGGTCATGACTGATTTTACTTTTACAGTACCCCAGACTCCCATTCTGATTGTTTATCCCCTACCCTCAGACAAACTCAATTCACCCCATCCGTCAGCAGTGGAACCCCCAAAGGGATTCTTCGGATTGCTCCCTTTTCCTGAACCCACGTGAAAAAAAACATGGCTGTGGCCCATGGCCACCTGGCCACCTGGCAGGATAATTTCTCAATTTCCTGCGGTTTGCCCTAGCGCTTTCAGTAAAAGAGCACCCCCTGGGTAGCCTCAAACCCAATGAACCCCACCCACTGGGTAGCCTCAAACCCGATGAACCCCGGAAAGCCGTCAGGAGTGGGATCTGCCGCGGCCCTCGCGGTCCATGACGCCTCCGCGCAACCTCCGCTTCGCGGATTTGGGGAAGGCAGCTTCACGTCTCGCATCGGCTGAGGGGGGGGGGGCTAGAAGCAGCACCGGAGTCCATCGTTCCTTCCTTATGGTCTGAAGGGGGCAAGATATAGGTTGAGGCAAGGACAATTCATGGACTGGAAGCACAAGTTAGATTTGGTTGGGGCGAAAGCTGAGGCGGATGAAGTCTGGGCAGTGCAACGAATGGGGAATTGCGGCCGGATGTACGATCGAAGTGCGAACAACGGTCTTGGGTAATTCTTGTGCATCTACGTTCCCTTGCTGTGGGCTACCAAATCAAGAAAAGTCACAGCAGTTGGGACTGAAACCTTTTAGCGATTTGAATACTGGCTGATCAGCCACCAATCCCACAATCCGTGCCCGGCACGGATTTTGCAGGGGCCCAGAAGTTTTTGAACGGGGGCCCAGTTGGTTGAATGAATCCAGGTGGCCTCACGAGTGGCACATGGGTGGCCCGTCATTCTTTTAGGGAACCCGCTTTTGGTTAGCCTTGAGGGGAAACCGAAAGGAAAGCCACCTTTGCTGGGATACCGTCGGGATACCCTCAAAAAAAAAGACACACCCACATGTTGGACATTCCTGTGCCCCTATCACGTCGGGGATGGCTCCAGAATGTTTGTGAGAATTCGTGAACCTCCATGGTCATTCCATGCCGCCGCCCCCAAAAAAACGGGTCTCAGAATGGTTCCCTTCGGAGCTTCAGATGTGTTGCATGCCAAATAGAATCCTTGGCTTGCGTGCGGGTCAAGGTCCCAACCGCTCTCCCCTCTCCAATTTCAGCTTACCTACCCAGTTTCGAACCGAACAGCAAAAAGAGGAGCTCGCCAGCTTCGTCTATTCACACAACAAACACCAAGTCTTTGGAGATTCCACTGGACTCACACCTTCGCCCCCAAAATGGGTTGCCATGCGGACTAAAACCTGCGGTCCATATGCTCCTGGTGGTTTAATTTTGACCCATACCCAGAAGAAGCTATTGACACCTTGGGAAATATGTAAGCATGGTGGGCAGAGTGTAAACCAGGTGACAAGAACTCTCCATACATCGATGGTACCCTTTGCACCACCAATCGGATGCGACGGCCAGACTGACGTCTTGGGGCGCCCAGTCTTACACGGGCCCGGGCCCATGGCTGCGCTGCAGAGGGCCCACATTTTAGTTGACACGGGATGCATTCGACTGGCTTATCCTGCTTGCGGGTTCTGACATTTTGCAAAGGGGACTTGGCATGCCAAACAGATGTTCACCCAAGGTGCAGTGACAGCCCCATCTCCTCAAAGATGATTGGTACAAGACTAGTAGTGAGACTCCGAAGGATGAACAGTTGTTAAGGTTTCTCGAAATTGTTCATGTGGGTGTTTTCCCTTCAGACCCGAACAACAAATAGGTTTAGCTCGGACCAACATGAACACATTCAGGGCGGGTTTTGTTTGTCTGACGTGAACGATCATGTTTTCTCTACATGTATGATGGGCGGTGGTACGTCTCTACACTGTCTTTAACACATTGCAAGCCCGCTTGCTCGGTGGTAGTGTCAGGTATTGCACAGCGTTTTACAAGGACACGACCACCGCACAGTCCGGCTTGCAAGCTTCGGGAATCAGCAGTGGGGATGGCGGGGCAGGCTTCGTCCATCAGGACAATGACACACAGAGCTGTTTTCAAGACTGACCTACGGCCTTGTGTTGCAGAATGCCTGCTTTCCAAAGTAGACAAGCTGGAAAGTGGGATACTCAATGTTGACCTCATATCGGAATTGATGTCAATCAGGGACCCTTTGGTTAACATCATTTACGTTCCAACCGTTGAAGTTCGCAGCAATATCCATGACTGAGACAGTAGCATGCAGGAAGCCCTGACTTTTTTTTTCATGAGGTTACTGATGGTCAGATATAGATAGGAACAAATGAATCAACAAAAACACAACAACAAAGTACAAACATATATATATATATATATATAAATACATATATATATATATATGTATACACATGCATGCATATACACGTACAACCACATGTCCATATACATGTACTAACATCTATCTCCATATATATATATATATATGCACGTGTCTATATGTATATATATATACACATATATGCACATGTATATCATACACTGGTGCTACTTGGTAGCACCCAGGATCCCCAGCTGGTCCCGTGGGGCCACGAGCACCATTTTGGAGGGCGGTGATCGGAGGAGCGGTCGTCGTGGCCCGGTTGGTGGGATGGTGGATACGAGATTGGGTCAAAGGCACCAGCTGTTGTTATGGGGATAATGCACTCCTGCTGACTTGAATCACCATGCACGCCGCGTTGTGCGAGAAGCGATGTGGGTGAGTCCTTTGTTCTTTTTCCGGCACCCTCCCGCAATGGTTGGTGTTCCTTTTGGTTTCCCTTTAAAATCACAAAAAGGGGTACTTTCTGATACCTTGTTCAGATTTCAACAAAGCCACCGTTTGGCTTCCAAATGGAGCGGCGAAAGACTCCCGTCGAGGGAGTGGTCTGCTGTCATGATTTTGGTAGGTTCGATTCTTGGCAAGTGCTTGAATGAACATATTCCATCGAGAGGGTGTGATTTTGGTAGGTTCTAGATTGGTCTGGTCTCTGTGTTTCTTGTTGGGTTTTGGATGGAGAACTCGATAGTTAAACGAACCCACCCTGGGGGTTTGGGTTGCAGAAAGCTTTGGGGTGTGGGGCACAAGGTTCCTCTGTGCTCGGAGGATCCGCGGTGTCTCCGACCGGCCGCATCCCACCTTTGGGCGCTCCAATGCCCCTTGGCCCAGGAGATCGGTCTAGATTCATAGAGGCACGTGGGATGCATGAATCGCGGCCTCGAAGAGTCACTCGTATTCGAAGGTTCTTTACAGCACCCTCATATTTCGGGGCGAGCTCAGCTATATACCCATAGCGAAAGTGCCACGGGGAATTCTTGATATCCGGTTCAAGACTTACACAAAACTGCTCAGATGTTTTTCCTGTGATTCATGTGACATTTCTGTTCCAAGTAACTAGAGCACTTAGTCCGTTTTGTTCTGACCGACGTCCAAGCGTTGCTTGGAGCGGGCTCCAAGGATACAGTTCGGCCATTCAAAAACCACCCTTTCCACCAGACCAAACAGAAACCCTTGTTTTTTCTTCATTTTTTTCTTATTTATTTTTTCCCTTGAGGGTGGGTGGGTGGGTGGGTACTGTGACGTTCAGGTTCGTTTGAGAACCTCAACGCAACAAACAGTTGGATCCCCTTCTGAGGTCCACGAGATTTGGCCGTCATTGACAGGAGCATGAGGTCTATGGGTTCCTATGCCTCCAAAAATCTTTTGGGGTGACTTTAAGTGAGTTTCCTTTGAGCATGCTTTTTCTTTGATCATTTCAGAAGGCCCCGGTCTTGCATGTTTCGGATTTTCTTGGCTCATGCGTTTGCTCCTTCCGAGGTGGGGTGCCTATTGAACGGCGAGTGAATCTCTTTGCGGCCAAAGAGAGGCGCCTGCGCTGGAAGTCCTGGGCTCTGGCAATCTCTGGTCTAGCTGGGAAGCAACGCCCGGGGAAGTCGAGAAGTCAAGGTTGAATGTGCTTGCCATGGCTTTCAGGTGCGGCAAAACCGCCCTTGCTGATTCTTTACGTTTTTGCCATTGCTTTGAGTAGCCTCCTTTGAGGCCAGCAAAAGGCGGCTTGCATCTATATATATATATATATATGTATTTATATATGTATATATATATATATGTATATGTATATGTATATATAATTTCCGGGGGGGGGGGAGCTTTGGGGGGAGCTTTGGGGGAGCTTTTGGATCCACACACTTGTTTTGCAGCAACTGACTGGTTCTTTTGGCACGAATTGGCACTGTTCGGTGCTCCGGACGCCACGCGCCTCGTTGCTGCAGCTTGTCTCACCTATTGATCGCGGGGCGAGGTTTCGGTGAGTTCCCATGCTGCTTTTGGGCCATTTTCAGGATTCGAGCTCCAAGTCGTGGGTGTCAAAATCGGCTTCCTTTGGACAGCAGCCCTAGACGCGTTCTTAAGGTCTTCGTGTCAGCGCCTTGGCCCGGGCATTCTTAGTTCAAGTTTGGGAATCATCCTCGGCTCCTGTTGGTCGGTGATGTTTAAAGGGTACAATACCCTTGTTGAGGATCGGACCCTTTCCAGTTTCAGGGGGTGTACCACTACTCTTTTTCCAGCAATCATGGAAGTGGACAGGGCTTGCCCGAAGGGAAAAGTCTTCCAACCCCCTTCTGTCAGCTTCCATGGTTGTTGGAGCCAAGCCAGGCCAAGGCAAGGGTCCCCAGATGCCCGCACTAAAGGGCTGAAGCAACCAGCAAACGCAGTACCCGTGCAAACAGGCTTGAGCAAGCGGAGTCAACACTAAGTGTCCTGGAAGATGGGGAAGGTGCATCTCTGCGTTGCGCATCCCTGTTCAAGGCAGGGTTGCCTGGGCAAAGAGCGGTCAAGTTGAAGCAGAAGGTTGAGCGTGCTGCGGCTGAAGAAGAGCCGGGCTACTTGATGCGGACGGCAGTCCACAGTTCAATGATTTCAGCACCAAATTCCGAAGCCTTCCTTCCGCAAGTGTTAAGCAGTGGCATGCCGTGTCATGCATGGCTTGCGGCGCTTCCAACAACAAGTCGACCAAAGTTGGGCCAGCTAGGTGGACAGGAATAAGAGCATCTTGAATCAAGCAAGTCAGGCAGTTCCGGTTCGGTGAGTTGCGAGCCACCAAAACCTCCGGCCTTTCGGTAGCAATCCGAGTCGGCCGGCGGTCGGCTGCTTCGCCGGGTGCTGCGGGGCTCGCGCTCAGCTTGAGCCGCCGCAGCATGTGCGCGAAGTTCCGGAGATCGGCGTCCCTCATGTGTCCCCGTGTGCTTTGAGAGTAGTTTTGAAGACATGGGTGTGGGTCAAAATTAAGCCACCAGGGGACCACAGGTTTTAGTCTTTGGTTCCATTTACCAGGGTTCCATTTTGGGTACCTATTCTTGACCCACAGCCACATGGTTGGAAGAGGTTACGCAATGATTCAACCAGATGCCCTGAACAAGCGGCAACATTTGTGTTTGAACACGTTCGAGGGCCAAGTTTTCCTCGAGTTGCCATTGGGTGATGTCTACTGGTACCCAAGACAAGGAACACCGGAGCAGATTGGAGGTGAAGCAATGAAGGGGAAGCAAAATTCAGCATCATATGGGCGTGGCTTTTTAGGGGCACCCCAAAATGGCTTCGGTTTTGCTTTTTGTCTCCCTTTAAAAACAAAAAGCCAACAAGGTTTACCCTCAAACAAAGATGCACGCATATGACTGTGCGAGAGGAACATGCTTGGAGGGTCGCACGCCTCTGCTGCCCTCGCTGAAAGCAAGGGTTGGCAGCCGCCAGTGAATTAGCGCAGAGCAATTGTGGCAGTGTTCGAAGTGACAACATGGAGGTTTATTTGGAAGAAGACCAAGATGGCAGAACAAAGGCATGTGGGCTTACTGGTCTTCGACTCTCCTTACTCCGGGAGTTCTGATCGCTTGATCTCGAACACTTAAGACTTACTAAAGCACTTCAGGCTGCAGGGCGGGGGAAGTTTTTCCTGTGAGAACTTCACGTTTCACCGGGGATCCTGAACTTGTGAGACATTTGAGGAGAGATTCGAACGTGCGCCCAGCCCAATCTCCCCGAAGGTTAGGGTCTTGTCACTTCGGCCACCGAGCGCGGCTCTGGGCTCGCGAAACAAGTCGTGCGAGAGTTTTGTCCCGGCCCGAGCTGGGGCGGTGCCTTCAAACTTCGAGGCCCGGCAGTATCTAGCCGCGGGCTTAACTCATGTTTGCAACTGAACACATGTTGTTCTAAACTCCCTTTTTCAGACATCTCCGAAAGAGAACGGCTAGGTTTTTTTTTGTTTCTCACCCAGATATCTTTCGCTGGCATTGCTCACTCTGGGACCGAACGAAGGCCAACGGATCTCCGGCCTCGGCGCGTGGTGGGCTCGTGTCGGATCCTGCAAGGTGGATTGCTGGGTGCTTCCCTCCCAATCCCGATCCACTGTAAAAACTGGGACGGATCAATTCTGGTTGATTCAACATGTCTAAAAGAATGAGGGTGGGGTTGGTGGGTTGGGGGGGGTCTCCCTCAGCACATTGGTTTGTATCAACTGGGCTCTGGGGAAGGCCCCGTTAATCCCCCGGTTCGTCGGCATTTGGCTCTAGCTCTGCCAGCGAGTGTCTGCGTTTTTGTCCGAAGGCCGGGGCCGGGGAGGGGAGCCGATTTTGCGCCTTGGGTTTCAAGGCAGCTGGGGCTGAGCGACTTCCCGGTTTCGGGGCAACTCATCCCACACGTTCCGAACCCGCTCGGGGTTTCGATTTGGGACTTTGCCGCTCGATGTGCAAATCGAGCTGTCCAATGCATTCCAATTTCAAGCATTGCAGCGGCGTGCTTGTTTTGGAGCGATGTGTAATCTACACCCCGGATTCACCAAACCTTTGGATTATTCAGGGCCGACTTGCACTTGTACAAGCCAGCGTTGGCTGGATATGGGTGTGTCTTCTTTTCAGGGTGCTACTTTTTGGGTGGTTTCAAGGGAGCTCTGACAGGAGCGCCACAATCTTTGGGCTCCTCGAAAAAGAGACGCCCCTGTTGCACATAGGTTGTGCCCGGAACGGAAGACACATGCAAGGTCAGACGCCATGCCGGAGACGATGGAGATCAGCGATGCAGCCAAGTCGGGTGATGGCAGCACCCAGAACGCCTGGCAGCCTACAAATTGGCCAAGAGAGGTGTGACAGTCCTAAGCCAGCTTGGGGATGTTGATTGAGGTTGTCTGGCACGGCTTTATACGGTCCACGCCTTGTCATACTGTGGATGGTTGCGAAATCCATTTCGCACCCCCAAATGAATGGGTTGAAACCATCACCATGAAACCATCACGTTTGTTGGTAGGGAGTCATATAGGGTTTCGGAACGGTCTTCAGGTTTCTGGCTTGCCGCCCCGTGTTTTTGGGCCCATGGAACACGGATTTACCGGGTTTCGGAGTCTGGGATGCCCGTTGGCTCGGGTATAGCAATTTCCTTGGCCAAGGTTGGCATCAAGGTGGACGCCAAGTTCCAGTGCTCGCATCTCAGGTGCTGAACGAAGGACTCTTGGTGCAGTTTCCGCGCAGTTATTCAAGGATGCTGAAGGATTTGCATTGCCTGAAGGTCAGCCGTTTCTCAAACTCTGGACGATTTAATGGTTGAGTGCATTTAAGTTGGCACCAGTTCGGGGCTGCTGTCTTGGACTGGGCGGGGGACCTCCAAACTGGTGGTTTCACTCTTCTCCTTTAAAGAACCCAAAGGGATCGGCGCCCTCAGGAAAAGCATACGCACATACACAGACTCACACCCGCTTGTCGTTATCCACCTTGAGTCGCGCCAAAGGGCTTGTCTTAGGTGCCGAGTGCCGCCAGAAGTTCGACTCTGAGAAGGCCGCGAAGTGGCTCGGACATGGGATATGATCTGGCTGGGCTTGTGCTGGTTGTGACAACCGCTGGTTTGGCTGCGGACTGGTTGGCATCTGCCCGGAGAATCTACCCATTGAGGATGTCAGTACACCAACGCCAGATGTCGCGGAAGTGGCTAGCAGCGCAGGGACTTTTTACGCACCCCCAATTCCCTGTCGGCAGAGCCGTTGGCTGGGCAAAGAGAGCGTCCCTGGAGGGTGAAACCTTTTTGTTGGAAAGGGGAACCGCTAGAAAGAACGGGTTGAAGTTTATTGTTCGCAGCCGGGCTGCCCTCAAGCAGACCATATTCCTGATCTTTGACTCTTGTCGGTTTCCAGGAGTCAGAATCGCAGAAGCAGGGGTTGCGCAATTCCTTTTCATTTTGGGTGAGAAGACTTTCACCTCTTTTTTTTTTAAAAGATGAGCTTGGTGCAGGCCAAGCAGCTGCACTGGAAGTTCATCCACGACCCCAACCGGCACCAGGAGGAGGGGTTGCCAATCGCAAGGCGTGTTGCAGGTCTTGCCGAATCCCTAGGGGTTGATTCCGTTGCCATTCTTTTCAACCATCGTTCTTTCCAAAAACCGGCTGCTTTTTTTTCCGGTTTCCGGAGGTTTTCTGGAAAGAAGGATCCCTGGAAAGAATGGGGAAGGTACCCATAGAGAATCAATATGAGCCGTCCAAGTTATGGCCGAAGTCTGATGAATCTGAAAGGAGATCGCCTTCGCCTGGGGAATGAGTTCATAGGGGGATTCTTCTGATTGGTACCCCCAAGTTGACATTGGAAGAGGATTGCCAGACCTGGGCCTTTTTAAGCTGCAGTTTGAGGCGGCCCGGTGCTGGGTGGGGTTCCGGGCAGGTTCGCTGGGGTTGCTGGGGTTGTTTTGGGACCGCCCCCTCGGGGCCTCTCAGGACTGATCTCGCAGGGCCCTCGGATGGATCTCGTCTCTTGGGCGACTTCGCGGCTTTGGAGTTGGTGCTTGGGAATTTGCTCGGCCAGAAGTCAGGGAGAAGCGGCATGTTTTACGGCGCATGCTGAGCCCATCCAAAAAGCAAGCGAGTGGAGACATTCCGAGTTATTCCGAGAGTCATTCCTAGCCATCCAACGTGTGTTTACACAAACAAGTACAGAGTGGGATGGACTCTGACGAGTGCATAAGTTGTTTTCAAATGTTGAAAACACACCTGTCACTCAGTATCATTCCTGTTGATGTTGTGCCCCCCCCCGAAAAAGAACAACAAGCCAACGCAGGATCTCATACACCCCAAACATCAAACAACTCCAAGACACAAAAGCAAACCGATCAGCTGCTGAGGGTCAAAGCATGCATTGCCATGATTGCTGACATGCTTTGGGGTTTTTGGCCTGGAGTCTTCGTGCGCGTTTCCCTTCGTGTTAGTGTCTTTTTGAACTGCCGGATCCTCGGGAAATGTCTTTGTTCTCAGTTGCTGGTACTGAATGTTTGGAAGGCATCAAGCAATGTTAGCCCTGGGTTTTGGGGGATTCAATCCGGGATTCATCACTTTTGGAGGGGAGCACCCAAGAATAGAACCAGCTTATGAATCCGGGGTCCACATGAATCAAATCACATTTGCAGTGCTAGTGCCTCTTCGCCGTTCCATGAGCCATTGCCGTACTTGATTGACCTTTCCATCACTTTCCAGGGATCATACATTTCCTCTTTTTGCACCTTCAAAAGTGGCAGCTTCGGTGGAATTCACCGGTACATTGATCAACCTTTGAAGGGGAAACTGCTGAAGGGGAAATCCAGTGACCCCCGTTTTCCTCAACTGGCAAACAGAGAACTTCTGCGGGCGATGGAGTTTTGTGCAACGGTGTGGCTTGTGATGTTGCATGCAGCGAAGGTGGATGGGCAGATCTGATGGATTAATTGTGAAGAGCAGGCCGGTGCGTTGAGTGAGCAAGGAATGCTTTGTGCTTGAGTATGGTTTCCAAATACGGCTCTCAAAGTTTATTGCCAGATCAGCTGTGGATGGGCTGCTGGAGTGCTCATGGCAACGCAGGGATTTCAAAAGCTTTGGTTGGCACAGCCTCCATTGGGAGTCGGGTGCCGGCTTGTGGTCTCCTGTGGGATCTCTTGATAGCCAAAGAGAGCGTCTTTCTTTTGGGGGACCCCTCCAACATGGTGGTTTTCCTTTTGGGTCTCCTTCAAAAAAACACCCAAAAGGGGGTCCCATCAAAAAAGACACACCCCATTGATTGGCACGAGGGATCCCAAGAGGACCGGGTCTGTGCGATTCTTCAGCTTGCACCTTGAGAAGCCGTGAAAGAAAGCGGCTGAGCGAGCGCCTGCTTTTCAGAGTGAGGCCTCAAGGCTACCCGTTTTCCAACAATGGAAGTGGACAAGGTTCTGGGGGACACTTCCAACCATTCTTTCCAGGGCTCCTTCAATCCAGGATGTTTGTGGACAAGGTGCCTTTTTGAAGAGGATGGTCCGACAAACACAAGCTGTTTCGCTTCAGCTGCAAGTTCTGTTCCTGGTTTGAAACAAAAGCTTGGCGGGGTGGTTCGCATTGCATTCCGGCCCCCACAAAGAATAAGTCAAAGCACTTGTTCACGGGGATGTTCAAACATGTGCGAGTGTTTGATGAGTTGGGTTACTTCACCTAACATTTGACCCTGGGTAAAGCCCAGGGTCATGGAAGCATTTCCCGGGACCCAACATCAACTTCCGGGCTTCGAGGTTCGAGAGAAGTGTTGCAGATATGAAACGAAAGGTGTGTCAACAGCGAAAGCCGAGTACAATCCGAGAAGGCATGGGCGATCTTGTTTGAAACTGGGGTTCACCCGTCCAGCCAAAAGGCTGACCGCAGCCATAGCTCCCACGTAAGTCTTGCGCCTCTGCGGGCTTTGCTTTTTGAGGTGCGGAGGGGGGGTCGATTGGTTTCTACGAAACACAAGAACCAAAAAGGGGTCCAAATGCACAGCTCAGCGCCGCACACTTTTTTCTTGAGCCAAGCGTCATGGTCGGGTGTGCGTCACTCACACTCCCCCTTGCTGTTTTTTTACAGCAACTTCTAACCTGAGCCTAACGCCCAGTTGACAAAATGCGCAAGCCGCGGATCCACATCTTGGACGGCCGCGGTGCTTATCGCCCAGCGAACAAAGTCTGGATGATCACTGGCGATCTGGTCGTAGGTCTTCCCACGGTGCTTGCTGATCTGCAAAATAGTGTCGCCGATCTGCACCGGGTTGATGCTGGTCATGTGAACCGGTCCCGCCGCGTTTGCCCTTCGCACCGCACTTGACGAAGATCCTCCTTCTTGGCTTCCCCGGCCAGAATCGCTGCCAGGTTCCGCGGCATCTCCATGAGGCCACATAGCCAGCGGCATAGGTGGTGTCGGCTCCAAGGGATGAAGCCTGAATTCTCCCGGCCCCTTGAATCCACCTCCGCGTTCAACCTCCTCTCTCCGTTCCAAGAAGCAGTGCCTCCAAGACTGCTCCGCCATATTTTTGAAATACCTCCTCCGAGCAGGGTCATCAAGGGTACCCACCGGCACCATGACATCCTGCAAGCGTCCATGGGCTCCGATGGTCCTACAAGCTACTTCTCTACCATGGAGCCTCGACAGGCTATTGGTGAGACTCCTGGGTCCAGGCTGACTGTCCTGTCTGTCCAAGTCCTGTCCGTTTGTGGAGCCGCTTTCCACCTGGTCTCTTTCAGTGGGCCCTTCGGCCTCTTCATGCGGATCTTGACACTTCACTTCTTGTTTAGAGCTCCCCGGGAAACCCCTCTTAGTCTCTTGCGGGCTGCCCCTAGCCCTTTCCGGGGACGTCTCTTGATGGGAGCCCTTTTCTTCCTTAGGGTCTTGATCTTGAATTCTCCCTTTTTCTGACTCCAGTTCCACCTTGACCGGAGGTACCCCCCCGCCATAGGAACAACGCCTCAGGCGATCATCATCCACACCAGCAACTGGTCCTCCTCCAACATATCCGGGCCGTGAGCTCCTGCTCCATTGATCATGCCGAAGAACACCGCCAAGACTATTGTTCCCTTGAGGAAGCTCTCTCCAGCCTCGCCGCTGGACCTCCTTGTCCTCTTGGTGTTCCTTGGCCTCTGATCTCCACCAGCCGTGGCGCTCGCCCTGATTGATCCAGCCGTAGCAATCGCTGAAGCCGACGGCCCAGAGGTACCCGACTCTCGTCTTGCGTCTCTCCAGCTCCGTGAGGGGTCGTCCCGACAGCACCACAATCCGCCGCATCTCGGTCTCAGAATCGCGAACTTCCAACCCAGCCTTCTCTAGACGTCCCGCCTCCAGTTGTCCTCGACCTGGGTCCATACCCCGCGCTGAGCTTCCTCGCGGTTGTTCACCGGGTTGATGAACGATTCTCTCCTATCCTCAAAATCCTCCAGAAAGAGGCCAGCCGGCAGATCTCGACGCTCGGGTTGATAGGATCGAATCCTCTCCACCTCGTGCACCCTCGTGGCCACCACCAAACCATCTTCCCGGAATTCCACCTCCCAGTGGTCTTCTCGCTCATCATCCATTGATGGATTCCAGGCAATCCTCCACCCGCTTCATCTAGTGGCCGTGGTGGTTGTTCGCCAGATGGTAGAACACATACCTCCGGAACTCGCAGAGCTTGTAGACGGGGCCGAACCTGCCTTGGATGCTCCGATGCCCTTGCCACAGCCGTCTCACGCCGCAGAGGCATCCAGAACGTCGCTGCCCCTCTCCATGCTCCGCGAAACCTGAAGTTATCCTCTGTCCACCGGCCATTGATGAGCCTCCTCCCCATGTTCACATCCTCGTACACTACGCTTGTCTGCCGTCTCTGTTCCAACCGTTCCAGAGAAACACCCGGTGGCAAGTCCAGTGCTTGAGGTTGGTAGTCCCGGTGCCGAGACAACATGTGGACTCGCGTCAAAACGATCTCCGATTCCCCTGTCTGCACGTCCCAAAAGTCCTCCGGTTCCTCTTCCACCGATGGCTTCTCCACCCCTCCGAACAGCTTTCCACCACCAAAGAGCCATGGCTGACGATTCACAAGACCCTCAGCTTCTACAGGGCAGCCCTCGGGGCAGTGGTTGAACGTGGGGAAAGACGTACCTTCGGATTCCCAGTCCCTTACCCCGGCCCCAACTCGACCTATTCTGGCCATTGCGCCTGGTTCATCTTCCCTAGGCATCTTGTTCGAAAACTCAGGTTCATATTCCCTTGAGTTCTCCGCTGGGGGACCTGGTTCAGGGACCCTAGGTCTTTCCCACGTTGGGGTGTCCGGTTCAGGGATCCTGGACATTTCCCCTGCCCCTGGTTCATTTTCCCTAGAAAATCTTCTTCCTTCTTTTGTGAACTTCTTGACACTGTGGCCCCGATTGATCTGGGTGGCCACATAAGCAACACCTACTCCTAGAGCCGCTAGGCAGAGGGTCTTAGCCTCCTTCTCCTCCCAGCTCTCCGGACTCGCCCAGTCCTGCCAACTTCAGCTTGTTCACATTCTCCGTCGAACACTCCAAGTCTACCTTGACCATCCCGGCCAGCTCGTAGAACTTAGGCCATTGAGCCTTTGCCGTCATAGCCTTCGTGAGATGATCCGCAACCAGCCTCGTGCCCGGTAGATGTCGAACAGCCCATCGTCCGCCCTTTACTTTTTCTCTAAGTACTTCGGCACGTAGGCGAAGATGACGAGTGCGCCATGGTCCGTCAGCACTCCCGATGATCGTGATGGCACTCGAGTTGTCCCCGTACACCACGAAGTCCCCGCCTCGACCCTCACCAGAGTCTCTACCGGCTTGAACCCTCTCCCGATCATTGCCACAACGGACACCCGCGCCTTCACGAAATCCCGCCGGTAGTTGCTTCTTCTCATCTTCATAATCTCCTTGTTCCTCCTCCAGGAGAGCATCCACGTCTTGAACCTCTCCTTCACATAGTCTTTCTCCATGTTGAATTAGATCTCGATAGACCGATTCCCGTCGCTGGGCCACATCGACGAGAATGTCGTCCCAAGCCCCGTCCTCCAGGATGCCCAGCACAACCGCTACCGACTGGCCCATCGTCATGGCCTCCAAGTAGCCGACCAACTCAGCTTCCGCCGTGCTCAGGGTGGTGAACGCCTGCCTCACAGAAAGCCACTGCACCAATGACCCCCCATAGCGTGCCATCAACCCTTGATGACTCCGACCTCCGCCAGGTGCGTAAGACACATCCGCGTAGAGCTCGATGCGGTTCAGGGCATGGGCAAAAGGCAACGCTCCATCAACACCACGACCTCCAACACACCTTTCATAGCTCAGTCCTAGTGACTGCGTACCCAGCAGGTAGCCAACCATCTCTTCCGCTGCCTTTACCGCCAGCTGAGGGCACTTGGTGATGTGCTGCGCCATCCAAGCAACCCCGAAGGAGATGTCAGGCCTTGTCCTAACCGAAAGCCACAGAAGCTCCCCTACCAGGCCTTGCGCCTTCTTAACATCCTCTGCATTCACATCTACGCCTTCCAGCACCTCCGGCTTGGAGAACGGGACTGGCCTAGGTTGTTGCACTCCATGTCGTTGAGCAAGTTCCCCAATGTAGGAAGGCTGCCCTAGAAGCAGTCCCCGTTCACCCCATCGGAGCTCGAAGCCGCAGAACTTAATCCACTTCTCCAAGCTAACCCACTCCGGCTGGCTACAGGCCCATTCCCTGGCAATGCGGCCTAGGCATTCTTGAACTACACTGTCAGGTCCACACACCATCATGTCGTCCACGTAGACCACCAAGTGGCCCACGACCTTGCCACTCTTGCCGCCGTTCTTCTTCTCCACCACGGACCACAGATTTGACTTTGAGGTTGATGTCAACGAGTAGTGGGCACCACCATTCTGCCAAGTGAAGTTCTTCAGGGATGCGTCCCGGAAAGCCGCCCAATCTGCCGGAGAGCTATCCAGTCCATACATCGCCCCCTTTACCCACCACCTTTCCTTTGGGCCGCATAGCCCGGCTTGCAGGAGAATCTGCGGGGGCCGCGTAATTAACGTCCTTCTCGTCTCCTTTCTTGGCGCTAGGAGGAAGGCGCCCTTCACGTCCACCGCCGCAATCCCCCACTTCTCGTGCGCCGCCTTCCGCAAGACACACCTGATCGCTGTTCCGTCTACGCCCGAAGCGTAATTGTCCTTCTTATCTACGGGCGTCTGCTCCTTCTCGCCGTTCATAGCTGTGAGCATGTTCCCGCAGATGACCACTCGAGCCCGGTGCCGACCATGAGGGGCCTTGATCGTGGTGACCAGCTTGGCCGGGGCGTATTCCGCATCCTCGATGCCCGGGATGTTGGCCAGGTCATCTTCATGCACCTTCTCCACAACCCATGACGTCTCGGTGATCGCTTGGTACTCCTCTTCCATAGCCGACCTCCACTTTTCCAAGTCCAGAGCTCAGTGGGACCGTGTACGTCTGCAGCACCTTCTCCATCTCCCCCGGGCCTGCCGCCTGCATGGAGCACAACCGACTGATGCCCTCCACCTCCTGATCCCTAAGGAATACAAGCTCTTCCTCCGCCTGCGACAGCTCTTTGGAGAGATAATCCATGACAATGGCCTGCGCCGCACCTCCGTCCTCATGCAGAGAAACCCGTTTCAGCTCCTCTCCATAGTGCCTTCTGCACTTCCAATATCTTTCTCCCAGGGCTTCCCGGTATTCTTCCACATCCCAATTCAGTGGCCATGACGACCTCCAGATTGATGTTTCCGGGTTCCAACCACCGGGTAGCGCTCGTTCTTTCCACGTAGGCAGTGCCATTTCCGCTTGAACTTTTTCATCATCATCTCCGTACTCCCCCCCCCGCTCGCAGAAGTCGTGGAGCGGGTTCTCCTTGGCCTGCCCCACCCTCTGCATCTCCTAGGCGAGGAACTCCCCCCGGCTCGAGGCTTTGCTTGCCGCGACATCTCCTCCATGGTTTACCAGGGTTCGGGTCTATAGTGAGCTCGTACATGGCTCGGTCAGCCAGCGGTTCTGGCAAAATCGCCGCTCGCGCATGCTGAACATTGCCATCCGCGGTCTGGACCACCCAACCCCACATCATAGTTGGGCTGGGTCCTAGCAACCTCACTTCCTTGAAGGGCGCTGCCAAACCACCACTCTTGTGCCAGCGTTTTGTCTTGACCATCACCTGTGCGTAGTAGGGCAGCATCGGCGTCGGAGTGATCCCCAGGTTCTTGAGCTGGTCCTGCATGCGTTCCAGCGCCACATGTCTTATTGCTGTCGGCCACAATCGAATAGGCGCCCCGGATGCTTTGAGAGTCACTCGCAGCCTTCTTTTCAACTGGCAGATCTCGCCCTCCACTCGCCCGTTTGCAGCATGGTCATCCCCACCCGTGAGCGTGAGGATCATGTTGCGTTCAGCGCACCACTGCCGGACCGGCTTCGCAAGGAACTCCTTGGCTCTGTCGCAGTGCATGCGGTAGAGGGGAATGCCCATGCTCCGATATTTTGCAAACAGGAGTCCGAGAGCTAGCAGCACGTCCTTGGTCTTGCGAGATTCCAGGAGTTCCACCGCCGTGACATTCTGTACCTGGTACCCACGTAGCGCGTCCTTCATTTCGTCCCGCACCTTGACGTTGACTGCTTCTGCTACTGCGTCACTGACCCGAGGCTCATCGTCCTCGCACTCCAAGCCCTCAAGGGTATCATCCTCGGCAACATGGTCTTCGGGATCCGCCGAGTCATCTGGCCCTCCTCGAAGTTCATGCTCGCCGAGAGGTTCCTTGTCTTCTCCGTTTGCTTCCCCAGGCTCCGGGGCTATCTCCTTCACAGGCACAGCAACCGTAGCCACCAAAGCGTACTTCACCTTCTTGCCAGTGCCCACGTCGTTTCCTGCCGTAAAGGGACCCGTGATGTCGACGTTGAGCACATAGGCCGAAACCGCCGCATTCAACCTTCGGTGAGGGCGGTCAACTCCGGCTTCTTGGAGACACATCCGGCATCTCCGATCAAAGGGGGTATGGCCACGATGACCGTGTTGTTTCCACTGCTCCAAGCTCATCGCCTTCTTCACCTTTGCGTGGTTCATCTGGCCGATGCTCCGGAGATAAAGCTGCAACGAAGCCTTGATCGCCGCCACCATCCGCGGGGCCCAGGCCGCCCACTCTCGAGATTGCCGAAGTCGTCCTTCCAAATCTTCTTCCAGTTCCTCCTTCCCCTTGCCCTTCATCCCCGCTAAGTCTTCCATGCCCGGCAGGTTCGTGAGCAGGGTAGTAGGCTTTCTCCTTTGGTGCCCGCAAGCACCCTGATCCAAATCCACCATCGTCATGTTATTCTCCCGTCCGAACTCCATGATCTCCGGGAAGTTCCAGAACGAGGGTATGGATCTCGCCCTTGATTCCTCCATGTACTTCATGGGATCCATCGGGCTCTCTTGCAAAAACCCGATGTCTGGCATCCACGGTGGCTTATTTTCCATTGCCTTGAGCCACAGCCCAACCTGCTTAAAGAACAGCGCTGTGTCTCCATTGACCTTCTGCTGGTTCTCCGCACTGAGTCCCGGGAGGCCATACCGACGATCATCCCGTCCACGAAGAGGTGGGGGCCCCGGCTGGATGTGCCGCAGTCGTGATACTGTTCGGCACGGAGGTCCTCCGATCACTGCCCTGATCAGACCCATCTCTGCCAGTTTCCACAAATAGCCCCACAGGGCCGGGTTGTGCAAATCCTGCCGCGAATCCTCTTGCACGTCCACCGTGATGATCTCGAAACCTTCCAGGCCCGTTTTTCTCCATTGTCTTCCGTCCTTGCCCGAGAACAAGTGAATCACCACTCCCCGGCCAGACTCCCACCGTCGTCGAAGTCTCCGGTTGAAAGGACATCTGCCATTAGTCTCGCTCTCGTCCGTGACCCGCATCATGTAGGCCAACACTTCCTTCGGCAGCTCCGGGAATCTCGATCTCCACCATTCTTCATCGTTGGTTGCCCACTCCGATGACCCAGCCGAGTCCAAGAAGTCCAAGAGCCTCATTGCCGCCTTCCTTTCCATAACCGGACAGCCCGATCTCAACCAGCAGTCCAATCTTCCCAGACGGTGATGCTCAATACGGCATCCCTTGGCCGTCCAGTTGATCACGAAGCCAGCCTCCACCAACGTCCTCAGTGGTACGATTGGCTCTACCGGCTCCTTTGTCAGCAGGGCGATCGTGTTCTTATGCTTGTACATCACCGCCGTGCCACATGCCAACTCCACTTCGCACTCCACCAGCCCGCTCAATTCTTCCGGACGTGCCTGACGAAGCGGATGCGTAGCCCCACCATCGAGCAACGCCAGCTCCTGATCTGCGTCTGCTTCACCATAGCAGATCTGCTTCACCTTGAACTTGGCCGCTCTCATCGTTTTGAGGAGGCCCGTCACTTCCTTGATCAAGTCCTCCCCCGAACCTGCTGCTTGGCCGCTGTTGACCGTCGGTTTAGTGGGCCCCGCCTGTGCCTTGGCACTTACTGTGATCGTCTCCTTGGGGGGCTCCGGGACGCCGTTCATGGCTTCCTTGAGGCCCTCCACGGTCTTTTTCCCGTCCTCGTCTCTTCCTTTAGCTATCTTAGACGCTGCCACCTTGGGTGCCACAGGTTCCTTCACCTTGATGGGGCAGTCCTTTTTCGCATGCCCAACACCCGAGCATTGGAAGCAGCGGTTCGTCTTCGAGATGCCCTCCCATGAGTGCGCGAAGCTACAACCACCGCCACGTCTGCAACCTTCCTCCGTGCCCCAAAACCGGCACGGCATACCCGACGCCTTTTTCTTGTCGAAGCCACCAGGTTTGCCGTCTTGGTACTTTTGATCCGCAAACGCCTTGAGCACCGGGTTCGCTGCTGCATTGGCGTTGGGAGCGGGGGTTGTACTTGCCGCGGGAGTTTTAGCCGATGATGCCAAAGCCAGTTCCTCCGACTCCGCCTGCAGAAACTCCGCGTAGAGCTTTATGTACTCCAAATCCGGCCTCACATCCACCATTAACTCCTGTCTGACCGATGCAATCCTGAAGCCAACCTGCCCATTGCCCTTGCTGATGACCTCCCCGACCTTGTTGAGCACCGCCATGAGAACCAGGCCATCTGGCAGCGCCAGCCCCAGCTCCTCCGCTCTGCTCAGCCACCGCCTCCACTGCCTCAGCGTTTGGAGCGCCTCCGCATTGGAAGTTCCGATCTTGTGGTCCGCCAGGTTCTTTAGGAGGGTCCCCCGTTCCGACTGACCACCAGGTTGGTAGATCTGGTACAGACGGAACATCACCCTCCTTGATGAGATAATGTCCCGACGTATCCCATCGGGCACGGCCGCCAAGAGCATCGAGACACCCCTCTGCTCCACCCGAAAGTTGTGTTCCGGACCCAAATCCAGTTCAGGTAGTAGCCGAATCTTCTCCAGGGGAGTCGCCACCAACCATTTCGCGTAGGCCTGTTCCGCTTGCTCCACGACCTTAATCCACCAGTTCCTGGCCGATCCAGCGATGTCTGACATCAGGGGGTTGATCACCGTCACCCAATCTCCAAACTGCAAGGATGCCATATCCCCTCCAGGGGGTGGTAGAGCCGGGAGCTCCAAGTTCCTCAACGCTTCCGTCATGTTGGTTGCTGTCCGCAGAGCGCTATCCTCAGGTGGTATCCCCCTTGGCGGAGGAGGTGGTGGTGGCGGAGGAGGGACTGCGTCACTCTGGGCCGTGCGGAAGGACTGTAGCTCCCCCCAGCCTGGTTCAGCCTGTTCAGCTCCAGCTGAAATGCTTCCTCCGCTTCCTTCATGACCCTGACTCAGGCCTTTGAGGGGATCCCGCAAAACCTCCATGACCCTCAGCAGCAGGCATTCCCGCCACCATCGCCCTCCTCTGAACCTCGGGGCTCCAGAAGGGGTTCACCTGTGGCGGCTGCTGCGGCGGTCCACCATGACCCCCGCGATTATCCCAGCATCTTTTGGGGGAGGTATCCATTGCCACCCTCCAGCGGCACCAGCAGCTCCTTCTGGGCGACGTCCTCGACCAGCCGATCCATTGCCTCTTTGTTCTTGATCCGGACCGTTTTCATCAACAGGCCAAAGGGTCAAAGGCCTCAACTGCCCATACGTACCGCCACGACCTCCATCATCTTGCCATCCTTGATCTCCCGGTCCAGGCCGCTGCCCTTCTCCCGGATGATGACCTGCCGTAGAGCACCTTCACCTACTTGTCCTGGATGTGCTCCATCTCCCGGCATCCCACGATCTCGAAGACCAGGTCTGGGTTCTTCCACCGGATTCGCCACCCGTCCTGGAGCACCCTGACCTCCTGGCCCTTGAACAATGCCTGGGGGTGGAGGTATCCCCTCACGCGATCCCGCGCTCACCATCCTCGCGGTCCTATCTCCAGCATCGGTCAGCCTCCTAAGTTCCGGTCCCGAAGCTGGCAGCGGCACCAATCTCGATCTCCGAAAAGCTCCGCGCCTTGGGTCCTCCACGATCAGCCTATCCAAGGCCTGGTCCGCCGTCTCGCCCGCCTGGACCAACAAGTCTTGCCCTTGTCGACCTTCTGGAAGATCACCTTGCCCTCCCGCGTGACCTCCAGCTCCGATAGCGGGCCGCCTTCGACGAAGCAGGTCCATCAGAGCTCCTTTGGGCTCATAACCTACGAAACACAAAAACCAAAAAGGGGTCCAAATGCACAGCTCAGCGCCGCACACTTTTTTCTTGAGCCAAACGTCATGGTCGGGTGTGCGTCACTCACAGTTTCAGTGCAAGTGCGCAGGGAAGGCTGAAGGCCATGCTGGCGAAAAGGTATCCTTTTCATCGGTTAGCTTGGTTAGAAATAGATGGGGAACCCACTGGTTTAGATTGTATTTATGAGCCATGTACCAGGGAATCGCATCTATTCTATCAAAAAGACTCCTATGGGCTGGGCTGTCCTCTTTCCTTCTCAGACTCTCATCTTGGGAAGGCGGACCATCGATGCAAGAAAGGTCGCACGGAAGGCTTTTGTAGCCGCTGGGTCAAACCGTGTTCTTTTGGGTGTTGATTTTCATGTCAAAACTCAAGCGCATTGGGTGGGGTTTTGATTGAACACACACACACACCAAAACCGGCGTTGATTTTTGTTCAAGCCATGCCAATGTGCTTTCTGTTTTGAAACGAACTGCACCTCTTGCCCACAACTCTTGCAGGTCTTCAGCGATGCCGGAGACCATGGAGATCAGCGATGCCGCCAAGTCGGGGGATGGCAGCACCCAGAACGCCGGGATCCCAAAAGGTGGGAGGCCTCGACCGGCCGACGTCCCTTTCATTCTAGCTTGCGCAGTTGGCAAACTTCAGAGTTTGTGTGGTCTGAGGATCGTTTTTAGGCTTTTAGCCCAGAAAATGCGATGCTTTTCTTTCTCGGGACCGCTTGCTTCGCAAGCATCTGCGGGGGAAAAACGTGGGATGGACAATCATACTCACAAACAACTCATGTCAGCAGCCAGGTGATTGGCTCGTGGCGTTTTTGGAAGTGACCCCAGTAGGTGGGCATCAAGGTGGACGCCAAGTTCCAGTGTGCTCGGCTCAGGATTTAACTTGCTGGTGCGATGGGTCGGGAGTGAGAAATGGAATGAACCCAGGGATTTCCTTGAAGGAAACCATAGGGGATGGATAGGGGTCATTCCCTCATTCCCTGCATGCTCTGCACGAAAATTGCTGGGAAGCGGAAGGAACATCTCTCTCCACATCGCCAGATCGCTTGGAGCAAGTCCCCAGACAATCGCGCTTGCATGCAGCCACCATCCAGTACTCTCATGCCGCCTTGCCTAGTGCTTTTGACAGGGGGGTTGGAGGCTTGACCTGAGGTTCATTGAACATGAGACTCCGTCTTTTTGTGAGGATACCACCCGTCTTTTGGCTAGGTTTTAAAGGAGCACCCCCTGTTTGGGTCCCAGTCCGAATCCTAAAAACAAGCGAAACCGAGCCACCCATCTTTGAAGAGCCCTTGCGGTGCCCTTGCGCTTTTGAGGTGCCGAGTGCCGCCAGAAGTTTGACTCTGAGAAGGCGGAGTCACCGGTTTTCCGCTGGCGAGCGCTTGATGGAAGCTCTTCTCAAGGAAGAAACAACCTTCGTGTGAGGTCGTTTTTCCCAAAAGCATCTCTGATGCTTGGGTTCTGCTTTAGGTTTTCTCTTAAGGTGCCTGGGAGCGATACAAGCTGCGACGACGGAGATAAGAAGGGATTTCCATTTCGTTGTGCTGCAGACCGGGCGTGCGATGCCGGCTGAGGGTGCAGACCGGGCGTACGAGGCTGGGGGGACGGCGGTGTGGGGCTGGCTGGGGGGACGGCAAACTGGGTGCGCGAGGCTGGCTGGAAACTGCCCGCGAGCGAGACTGGCTGGCTGGGGGGACGCAGACTGCGCGTGGCTGGAAACCGCCCGCGAGCGAGACTGGCTGGCTGGGGGGACGGCGGTGTGGTGCAGACTGGGCCCGCGAGCTCGTGACATGCGGAAACCGCCCGCGAGCGAGACTGGCGCGGTGGACGCTCGTGACATGGGGAAACCGCCCGCGAGCGAGACTGGCGTGGTGGACGGTCGTCACATGCGGAAACCGCCCGCGAGCGACTGGCGTGGTGGACGCTCGTGACATGGGGAAACCGCCCGCGAGCGAGACTGGCGCGGTGGACGCTCGTGACATGCGGAAGTTAACCGCGCGGGAGCGAGACTGGCGCGGTGGACGCTCGTGACATGCGGAGACCGCCCCCGAGCGAGACTGGCGCGGTGGACGCTCGTGACATTCGGAAAGCGCCCGCGAGCGAGACTGGCGCGGTGGACGTTCGTGACATGCGATAACCGCCCGCAAGCGAGACTGGCGCGGGGGACGCTCGTGACATGCGGAAACCGCCCGCGAGCGAGACTGGCGCGGTGGACGCTCCTGACATGCGGAAACCGCCCGCGAGCGAGACTGGCGCGGTGGACGCTCGTGACATGCGGTCGCGAGCGAGACTGGCGCGGTGAGACGACGCTCGTGACATGCGGAAACCGCCCGCAAGCGAGACTGGCGCGGTGGACGCTCGTGACATGCGGAAACCGCCCGCGAGCGAGACTGGCGCGGTGGACGCTCGTGACATGCGGAAACCGCCCGCGAGCGAGACTGGCACGGTGGACGCTCGTGACATGCGGAAACCGCCCGCGAGCGAGACTGGCGCGGTGGACGCTCGTGACATGCGGAAACCGCCCGCGAGCGAGACTGGCGCGGTGGACGCTCGTGACATGCGGAAACCGCCCGCGAGCGAGACTGGCGCGGTGGACGCTCGTGACATGCGGAAACCGCCCGCGAGCGAGACTGGCGCGGTGGACGCTCGTGACATGCGGAAACCGCCCGCGAGCGAGACTGGCGCGGTGGACGCTCGTGACATGCGGAAACCGCCCGCGAGCGAGACTGGCGCGGTGGACGCTCGTGACATGCGGAAACCGCCCGCGAGCGAGACTGGCGCGGTGGACGCTCGTGACATGCGGAAACCGCTTCCCAGCGAGGCGGGGGACGCTCGTGACATGCGGGAGTTAACCGCCCGCGAGCGAGACGGTGCGGTGCGCTCCTGACATGCGGAAACCGCCCGCGAGCGAGACTGGCGTGGTGGACGCTCGTGACAGGCGGAAACCGCCCGCGGCTCGTGACAGGCGGAAACCGCCCGCGAGCGAGACTGGCGCGGTGGACGCTCGTGACATGCGGAAACCGCCCGCGAGCCAGACTGGCGTAGTGGACGCTCGTGACATGCGGAAACCGCCCGCGAGCGAGACTGGCGCGGGGGACGCTCGTGACATGCGGAAAACGCCCGCGAGCGAGACTGGCGCAGTGGACGCTCGTGACATGCGGAAACCGCCCCCGAGCGAGACTGGCGCGGTGGACGCTTGTGACATGCGGAAACCGCCCGAGAGCGAGACTGGCGCGGTGGACGCTGGTGACATGCGGAAACCGCCCGCAAGCGAGACTGGCGCGGTGGACGCTCGTGACATGCGGAAAACGCCCGCGAGCGAGACTGGCGCAGTGGACGCTCGCGACATTCGGAGACCGCCCGCGAGCGAGCCTGGCGCGGTGCACGCTCGTGACATGCGGAAACCGCCCGCAAGCGAGACTGGCGCAGTGGACGCTCGTGACATGCGCAAACCGCCCGCGAGAGAGACTGGCGCGGTGGACGCTCGTGACATGCGGAAACCGCCCGCGGGCCAGACTGGCACGGTGGACGCTCGACACGCCCGCGAGCGAGACTGGCGCAGTGGACGCTGGTGACATGCGGAAACCGCCCGCGAGCGAGACTGGCGCGGTGGACGCTCGTGACATGCGGAAACCGCCCGCAAGCGAACTGGCGCGGTGGACGCTCGTGACATGCGCAAACCGCCCGCGAGCGAGACTGGCGCGGTGGGGCGCTCGTGACATGCGGAAACCGCCCGCGAGCGAGACTGGCGAGACTGGCGTGGTGGACGCTCGTGACATGCGGAAACCGCCCGCGAGCGAGACTGGCGCGGTGGACGCTCGTGACATGCGGAAACCGCCCGTGGGCGAGACTGGCGCGGTGGACGCTCGTGACATGCGGAAACCGCCCGCGAGCGAGACTGGCGCGGTGGATGCTCGTGACATGCGGAAACCGCCCGTGAGCGAGACTGGCGCGGTGGACGCTCGTGACATGCGGAACCCGCCCGCGAGCGAGACTGGCGCGGTGGACGCTCGTGACATGCGGAATTAAACCGCCCGCGAGCGAGACTGGCGCGGTGGACGCTCGTGACATGCGGAAACCGCCCGCGAGCGAGACTGGCGCGGTGGACGCTCGTGACATGCGGAAACCGCCCCCGAGCGAGACTGGCGCGGGGGACGCTCGTGACATGCGGAAACCGCCCGCGAGCGAGACTGGTGCGGTGGAAGCTTGTGACATGCGGAAACCGCCCGCGAGCGAGACTGGCGCGGTGGACGCTCGTGACAGGCAAAAGCCGCCCGCGGCTCGTGACAGGCGGAAACCGCCCGCGAGCGAGACTGGCGCGGTGGACGCTCGTGACATGCGGACACCGCCCGCGAGCGAGACTGGCGCGGTGGACGCTCGTGACATGCGGAAACCGTTCGCGAGCGAGACTGGCGCGGTGGACGCTCGTGACATGCGGAAACCGCCCGCGGGCGAGACTGGCGCGGTGAAACGCTTGTGACATGCGGAAACCGCCCGCAAGCGAGACTGGCGCGGCGGACGCTCGTGACATGCGGAAACCGCCAACGAGACTGGCGCGGTGGACGCTCGTGACATGCGGAAACGACCGCAAGCGAGACTGGCGCGGTGCACACTTGTGACATGCGGAAACCGCCCGCGAGCGAGACTGGCGCGGTGGACGCTCGTGACATGCGGAAACCGCCCGCGAGCGAGACTGGCGCAGTGGACACTCGTGACATGCGGAAACCGCCCGCGAGCGAGACTCGCGCGGTGGACGCTCGTGACATGCGGCAACCGTCCGCGAGCGAGACTGGCGCGGCGGACGCTCGTGCATGCGGAAACCGCCCGCGAGCGAGACTGGCGCGGTGGACGCTCGTGACATGCGGAAACCGCCCGTGAGCGAGACTGGCGCGGTGGACGCTCGTGACATGCGGAACCCGCCCGCGAGCGAGACTTGCGCGGTGGACGCTCATGACATGCGGCAACCGCCACGTGGGCGGCTCCATGTGAACAGCCCGGCGCTCCAGGTACGCCATAATTGTCCTTTTTGCCGCGCACCTGACCCGAACAAACGGCGCCAATGTGTTTCTAGGACGAACCCTCTCTTCAGAAGCTGTAGCCTCTTGGGGTTCGCCGTGCTTATTTGGAAGCAGCCTGGCAGCACGTTGACATGAATATGCTGAGCACACCCGGCCCAAACAAAAGGGCGCATGAACATCCGAACAGCTGACCCCGGTCTACGCAGATCGTGGTAACACTGTGTCTCAGACTTGTTTCGGACAGGCGTCAGACCCACCAAGTGACCGAGGCTTGTCCACACCGAGCCCCCCGCAAAAGCGCAGCGCCGGCCCCGTCTCCACACACCTGCGGCGAATCCACCCAACTTGCCATCCACACGCATCCAATTGACAACGTGCGCGGCCCTTTCCACAAAGTCACCAGTTGCAATTGGTTGCGAATGGGAAAATAGGTGGAGAAACTAACGAATCCAAGCAAGCTTACGAAGCAAGTTTGTGAAGGCCACGTGCACGGCTCCATGTGAACAGCCCGGCGTTCCAGGTACGCCAAAATTGTCATTTTTGCGCACACCTGACCCGAACAAATGGTGCCAACGTGTTTCTAGGACGAACCCTCTCTTCAGAAGCTGTAGCCTCTTGGGGTTCGCCGTACTTATTTGGAAGCAGCCTGGCAGCACGTTGACATGAATATGCTGAGCACACGGCCCAAACAAAAGGGCGCATGAACATCCAAACAGCTGACCCCGGTCTACGCAGATCGTGGTAACACTGTGTCTCAGACTTGTTTCGGACAGGCGTCAGACCCACCAAGTGACCGAGGCTTGTCCACACCGAGCCCCCCGCAAAAGCGCAGCGCCGGCCCCGTCTCCACACACCTGCGGCGAATCCACCCAACTTGCCATCCACACGCATCCAATTGACAACGTGCGCGGGTTGCAATTGGTTGCGAATGGGAAAATAGGTGGAGAAACTAACGAATCCAAGCAAGCTTACGAAGCAAGTTTGTGAAGGCCACGTGCGCGGCTCCATGTGAACAGCCCGGCGTTCCAGGTGCGCCAAGATTGTCCTTTTTGCCGCACACCTGACCCGAACAAATGGCGCCAATGTGTTTCTAGGACGAACCCTCTCTTCAGAGTCTGTGGCCTCTTGGGGTTCGCCCTACTTATTTGGAAGCAGCCTGGAAGCACGTTGACATGAATATGCTGAGCACACTCGGCCCAAACAAAAGGGCGCATGAACATCCGAACAGCTGACCCCGGTCTACTCAGATCGTGTTGTAACACTGTGTCTCAGACTTGTTTCAGATGGGTGTAGAGCGAGCTTATGCCTTGCTTCCAATTTGGGAGTGGTAGTTTGTGCGGATCCATTTTCGGATTTCTGCGATTGGTTCTTCATGATGAATCGGATGACTTCGTGCCTTCCATGTAGTGCGGGGCCTGTCATGTTTCACCCGTGCCTTTGCCTTTTTCTCTGTGCTTGGTCAGAGCACAGGCTGCTGGCTGCCAATCCGGCTTGAGTCGCGGTTGCTCCCCTTCTTCATCTGTTTTGGGGTTGATTTCCCAACTGTGAACAACTTAAATCTTGGTTTGCCTTCGGACCCTTGAGCCGGAAAACAACGGGATCCACATGCCATGGGGAGTGCGGCTGGTTTGCTTTTGGGTTCCCGGGCTCCTCTTGTTTTTCAGGGACCCCTCCCCCCCTCGCAAAAAGAAGGGAAAGGTGGTTATTCTGTTGGTTTCCCTTTTAAAAGCACATTAAAAGCACAACACAGGGGGTACCGGGGGATCCTCAAAGAAGACAGACCTTTGTGTAGTGTGGGCAGTGACAAGCTGGACAGCCATGGAAACAATCAGAGCGCATGGAGAATCCAAAATATCACTTGTTGCTTAAATCATGTTTTCGTAGCATTGGCATCTTGCAGGCCAAGCAGCTGCACTGGAAGTTCATCCATGACCCCAACCGCCACCAGGAGGAGTCGCAGAGACGACTGCCACCGCCCTTTTTGCACACCGCTGCGAGCAAGCCAGAGGGTGAAAGCCATTGAGCTGCCCCTTCCCCCACAAAACAACAAGCCACAAAACAGGGTGGGTAGAATTTGAAGGTTAAATAATGAGGGAGAGCCCCAAAGAAAAGTGCAGCCGTCCTGGGGTTTTCATTGTGTCTCCAGTGACATTGCCTGGCTAGGACTGATCCGTGCGCAGCCTCAGCAGTTTCGCATTGGTATCTGCCTGAACAGCGCCTGTGCAATTGAACCAAGTTTGTCGACTTGCTGATTGTTGCTGACACGTGGCACTTAAGTTTCCCGAAGAGGTCATGAGTCGTAAGTGGAACAGGGGGGGATATCGGCCAAGACTCAGTGAGGCCGAAAGCTTTGCTTTTCAGATTTGTGATGCACCTACTACATAGGGATTACTGACGCATCTTTCCTTGGGAGAATCCCCTTTGAACAATTTGTATCTCACAAAGTGTTGATGCCCCCTTTAGGGAAAATATGCCAATGCAAGGCCCGGAATTTCCACACATTTGCACAGGCGGGTTGTTGGAGGGATTCCCGAAGTATTTCCACGCTCACCGAGGCGGGCTGTCTGAGCCCTGCGCCGGGCAATTATGTTGGCAAAGCCTCCATTAGGAGGCGCCTGCCGGCTGCGGTTCTCGGGACTCGCTCTCCACGAACACCGAGGTGGTCTAGCTTCCGGTTTCCTTTCAAGTTGGTATCAGGTGTCTGGGTGCAGTTGGATACTTGAGAGATCGACCCGCGAGAGCCAACTTTTGATTCGTTGCACCCTCGCGTGCCTTCAGCAGTGCAGCGAGAAAGGCTCAGCAGCTGCTAGGACTGTCAGAGGTCCTCATACTGTGGATGGACAAAGGTCTGCACCAGTTCATATCCTCCCTCCAATCATGGAAGCTGACAGGAGGGTTTTGGAAGACTATCTTCCTTTTGGGAAGACATTGATTTTCCGCTTCCATGTTTGTTTGAAAGGGGGTAGGTGGTTTATCCCAGTACTCGTAGGGTTCTATTCATCCCACCATAGCCCAACTGGTACAGGATTTGACAGCATTTTTGCCCTTGTGACTTTTCAATCGACCACACATTTGCGCTGGCCATTTAAACATGAGTTTCCTTTTGGTCGAAAGAGACACACATGCGGGTTGATCAATATTCCTGGCCCCAAAACGACCATGGGTAACTTTGCCCATTTGGTGGGAATTATCGCCTTTTCGTGGTTTTCCCCAATGGCGATCCCATGTAAAGGACGTTTTGATCAACCCCCCATATGCAATCTTGAGAAGGCTGACACCCATTTCATTTGTGGATGGTTGCAAACTGAAGATGAGATGCAAGAAGAGCTGAATTATCTAGATCCCAAAGCAAAACCTTTCTTGCTTGACCGGCTCTGACTCGACGTTGTTCCTAGATACTAACCTCGCAGCTGTTTACCCACGCCGAACCCGCGCGCTCGTCTGCGTTTTTGCCTCAAGGCCTGAGCGACTTGAGGGGTTTCGGGGGTGTCTGGTGATTGACAACTGGTTGCTCAATATTCTCACGCTCGCTAACACACTATTTTCAATGGAGAACTCAAAATTTCATCTATGGAGTGGTTGAGTCATCTCTCTTGAACTCAGTGCCGGCCTGGCAGAAGTTGACGTTTTTTTTGGGGGGTTTTGCGAAGCTTTCGGACCTTGGGTGTTTCAAATCCACCTCCGCTCCACTTGTGGTTGACTGGAACAGCAGTTGCTAGATTGCGAGTGAGTTGGTCTCAACATCAAGCATTTTTAACCGGCGTGTTTCATGCTGGTTTCGTTGACTAGCCAATCAAGGACCATTCCCCATGGGTGTGATATTTTTTCGGGAACCGGCGCGTGGGGCGAGGGCGCGTGGGGGCGGGCGCGTGGGCGCGGGCGCGCGTGGGCGTGTGGGCGTGTGGTGTGTGGGCGTTTGTGGGCGTGTGGGTGTGGGCTGCGTGCGTGCGTGTGCGTGTGCGCGTGTGCGTGTGTTCGTATGTCTTGATGTGTGTGTGTGTGTGTGTGGGTGTGTGTCGTTTTGGGGTTAGTGAGAATCCAAAGGGAAACCAACCAAACTGAGGTTCCCATGTTTTAAGACAAGCCCCATATTTCCCTGGTTACAAGACAACTTGCATGGGGGGGGGGGGAGCGTTTTTCCCCCATTGGGGGGGGTTCATTGGAACATTTGTCGTGTGCCAGCGACGTGAGGTCCTTGGCGCCATGCCGGAGACCATGGAGATCAGCGATGCCGCCAAGTCGGGGGATGGCAGCACCCAGAACGCCGGGATCCCGCGCGACTCATCGATGGCTTGCTCGCGTGGTCGATGGATTGCTGCTGAAGTTTGTGTTTGGAGTGGCGAGAAAGGTTTCTGTGTGGACGACAGGGGGAGAGGGAGTCCAGTGCCGAGGTGGGCATCAAGGTGGACGCCAAGTTCCAGTGTGCGCGTCCCAATTGGATAGCGCCATGTCATTTGGAACTCAGGGCATCAGCCAGTTTGTTTTTTGGGCACGGTCTGATCTATGCTTAAAGCGATCATGCCGCTCCATGTTTTGATTGAAGTCATTGTTTGATGATTCTGTTGTCATCCGGCAGCTATGCGACAGCTTGAGATGAGTTTTGGGCTTGGATTGAGTTGGTCACTTGTTAGCTGAGGACCCCTTATAGACTTTGCCTTGTGAAGAAGGTTCGGATACTCATGGCATTGGTACGTTCTATTGTCAGGACATTGTGGACATGTTCATGAGGTGAACACCCACTCCAGACGGGTATAGCTGGGTTCGTGACGCACCATTTCCGCAAGGGTCGCTTGCTTCCCGTGGTTCTCTTCGGTCCGCGCTCTGGGGGGAGAAATGGGTTCGAGTACACAGCTGAAGGCGAACGCGCCAGTTCTCACGTCTCAAAGCAGCTCTGGCATGCAACCCTGGGGTCTTCCGCTGGTTTTCTTCTGGGTGTGCCGAATTTCTGTGAACGCTTTGAGAACATCTTACACTCCCGATTTCACAGCCAGAAGCTCCCCCAATTCCCTGATGGAGCCAAGTTTGGGGGAGAAAGGTTCCAATTTCATAGGTGTCTTTTTTGGTTGTTTTGGTCGAAAAATAGATGGCCCTGGTTTACCTGGTGGTTTAATCATCTACCAGGGAAACCCATCTATTTGCCCCAAAAGGACACCTATGGTTCCAATGGCATCGCCTGGCTCCGCGCCCTTGGCTCCCAAAAGCTCCGCTCCGAGCGGTGGCGATAGGCGCGGAGTGCCGCCAGAAGTTCGACTCGGAGAAGGCGATCTGTGAAGAAATCGGGAAACCAACCGGACAACCTTTTTTTCCTTGATTCTTTTTTTGGGTTCCCCTAATTTTGGAATGTGGCTGGTTTCCCGGCAAAACCATCTAACCAAACCAGGAGATGTCGATTTTTTCCCCCCACCGGCCACTGGAGGTCTGGGCAGGTTGCCCGTTTTGAGAGTGTGTTCTTTCCCGGGCACCTTGTTTTCGGGGGTTCTCGATTTGAAGACAAATATCTTATCTTTCTCTCTCTCTCTCTACATATATATATATACATATTATACATACACATGCACTAAACCCATGGATGAAGGATTTCCATCCCCAAGTGACTTGCCCATTGTGAGCTGGACCCAGTCGTCTTTCCTTTGCTTCGTAGGCCAAGCAGCTGCACTGGAAGTTCATCCACGACCCCAATCGCCACCAGGAGGACGCTGGCCGAGATGGGCAGCAGACGGGCTGCGCTTGGGTTTGGCCCCATTTGACATCTAGAACGCAGTAGAGGGATAAGGGGACAGCTATATTTGTTGTTGGACACTTCAGATGAAGTTGTTGGTGTGACAAACTTTGGAGTTGCCTGTTGTTTTGCAGTCTTTAGTTTTAGCTCTCCCTCGTTGGCTCATGTTGTGGGAAGTGACAACTACCCAACGATTCGTTTTCAGCTGCATGCTGCAATCAGAGTCGCCCCTCGCATTGCTACCGGTGTTCCAGTTTATCACGAAAGCTAGCTTTAGCTAGCTGAAGTTTCTCCTTGCGTAAGCAAGGTAAGGGGCTCAAATGCCGAAAGATTGATTTTTTCAATTATTTGAGCCGAAAAGATTGAAAAACATCAATCATTTAGACCCCCCCCCCCTCCCCCCCCCCCCGGTCTCAGGCTCGATTCCTCCCTGGTCCATCCCCCAGGCAGTGGCTCAGTGTTCAGCAGTCTCGGTTTGCCCGTTTTGGACTTGGTGCTACGAACTTTTACATGTTCCACCGATTCAGCTTGTTCATTTGAGACCTCAGTCTTCTCGGTAAACCACCTCGCAAGAATCTTTGCACACGCAGCATGCAGAACCCAGAGGTGCTTTAAGACAGCTTCTGACGCCTCTCGTTGTTCATCTTTCAAGGTTTGCCACGCCACCATGTGCGTTTGCGTGTCGCATCCTTCGAATCTTGCCGGGCCTCTCGTTGTACACAAGCTACCTATGAATCCACTCTGTCACCGACCCATCTCATGCAACAACTGCTAGCCTTCGTTCACCCGCTCCTCAAGTTGCTTGGCGGGCAGGGGGAATGCCGAAATTGTCAGCCCGAGGCACCACACTATTGCGCCCCTTACAGGGAACATTGGAGAGGTTCTCCAAAACAACAAAAATGGGGGGGGCCCTTTGTGCCAGGGTTTTGCGAGCTTTCCAGGCCTTTCCCTGGTCTTTTTTGTTTTTTTTTGGGTTTTTCGCAATTTAGATTAAGTTTGAGGATGTCACTTTGATGGACCCGCTTGTTTCTTCCTTCCCGATGTTTGTGAAACAATCAGCCAGAGACTGTCCAAGTCACCGCAACAAGGACTGATTTGCGTGCAGGAGCCCCAGCTATTTCTCCGCTCGGATTGACACCTCAGATCCATGGTGTACCCTTGAGAAGAGGGTGTGCCTTTTTTGGAGTTGGCACCCCCTTATTGTGGTTTTGAATGAGGACCAAAACGAAAACCAGCATTGTTTTGTCCTTACAAAATTATAAGACACACCCCAAGAAGTCCCGAATAGCAACTCTGGGAATGCCACACTTGATCACCAAGTAGACGGTCTGGCTTTTAGATGAGCAAGGGGATGGCCGCTTTACGTCAGTAAAGCAACAACCTGGTGGTTTCCGGCCGGCCAAGAAAAGAAAGTCTGGGCGCCTCATCTTGCCATTTGCATGTTCCGAGTTTGTGGCTAGTCCAAAGATTGGAGTTTGCAAACATCGGTCAGAGAATCGAACAGCTGCTTCTGCCTGTTTGACGGCAGGGTTACTGCGGAGACCCCCAGATTGAACAAGTCGAATTGCGCGGCAGAGGCTCAACTGATCGCACAGGCGCACTAGCATTGCAATTTTCATGTGGCATTGTGGTCGGTTGATTCATTCTCAGCATATTGTGACATGCACAATTGCATCAGCACAGGTTTATGTGCATGTTGCGTAATGCAATGACATGAAGTGCAATGCTGCGCACACATGCATGCTCATGTGCACATGCCTATCTATGTGCCTGCGCATGCACATGTACATGTATACAACATCGGCTTGAGCACGGAAAAAAATCGTCGCTGAGGCGGATTGCAGACTGAGCCTTGCACAGCGCCATGGGCCATTGATGCTGGCAACGCCTCCATTAGGAGGCTGCTGCCGGCTCTGGTTCTCAGAGGGACTATTGTGCAGAAGAGCACCCGTGTGGGAGGGGTACTAGCATCATCCGGTTTCCTTTTCTTTTTTGGCAGGTGTAGAGTCGATTTGCTTTCGGCACATTTTCAACGGTCCCGAGAGAAGCCGCTCTTGATCTGTGGCAGCCATGCGAAGAAGGCAAAAGTGCGTGGCCGCCCGGTTTGCCGTTCCGAGCTTTCGGGCGATTCGCAAGTAGAGCGACTCGGTTTGCCCAGGAATTGCCTAGCTGGACAGACTTGCAGGAGGCATTCTCTGGGGTTTTATTTGGTGCTGGGTCACCGAAGTGATTCGGATTCCCACGAGAAAGGAGTTGGGCTAACCCCAATCAAAATCAAATAGAGGTTCTACTTGGATACGGGCTTGGATACGGGCCGCAGGCCGGTCCCTGGCCTAGGTTGGTGTAAGGGGCAGGATACGGGTGGCGCGTGTTTCTTTTGGATGACCCAATAAATTGGCCTTTTGGTTTCCCTTTAAAACCGCAAAAAACAAGGGTGCCAAGCCTCAAACAAAGACACACCCATACTGCTTGCCGGGGTGCCCCAAGCAAACCAGGCCAAGCCTCGCCCCGCCCCGATCCAACGGAACTGTTTTGCGTTTCACCGAGTCGTGTCAATTTTTGGTGGGTCTAAACAGGAAGCCACGAGGGAAGCCTTTCCAAGCATCGACTTGGCAGCCATTGTGCCCATACGGAAAGCGCCGCGTCAGCGTCTGCGTTTTTGCCTGAAGGCCGGGCAGCCTTGGGAGGGGGGGCGAGGTCAGCCATGCGCAAAGCATTGCGCACTCCCCGGACCGGTCACAGTCCTAAATCATATTATTATTATCATTATCATTATTTATTATTATTATTATTATTATTATTATTATTATTATTATTTCTATTATCATTATTTTCGACGCCCTCCGGGTTTCGCAGTTTTCGAAGGAAGCCACCAAGTCCTGGATTTGTGGCAAGGTCCTTTGCGCCATGCCGGAGACCATGGAGATCAGCGATGCCGCCAAGTCCGGTGATGGCAGCACCCAGAACGCCGGAATCCCAGCGAGATGCGAAGAGACTCGCGAGCCAATGTTCAGATTTTCCGCCGCAAAGGGCAAGGTGGGGAAGAACCAATGCGTGGAATGAGCCAACTTCTCCTGCCTAGGAACCGCCTTTGGTCAAGGCAGATGCCCAAGGCAGCTTGAGATGAAATGCACATCTCAGCGCAAAGCGCAAGGAACACGAGATGGGGCTACTTTGGCAGGTCCAATGAAGCACCTGCCAAATGCAGGAGTGTAGGGCGAGAGGGAGGCGAATCCAGAACCTTCAAGCACTTAGCCACGTTTAGAAAATAATAAATCTGATAATATATATATATATATATACACATTGCAGAATATGATCATCTTGAAACTGTAACATTATCAGCACTGCATGATTATAGTCATCATCCACTTCAATACCACAGTATGGTGGTGAGGCAGGGGCTTTCTTGCATTCTAGCTGAGGTGGGCATCAAGGTGGATGCCAAGTTCCAGTGTGCGTGCCCCAGTCAGACACTGCGAACTTGCAGCTATGCAAGTTAGACGGAGTACCACGCTCCAAGTCCTTCCTTTTGCCTCTTTGTCCACTACAATTCTTCAATGAGTATTTCCGGGCTGCAGAATCTTGATTTTCTTTTTTAGCTGTTACGTTGACCACCTGCCTACCTTCTCGCTGGCCTGCTGCTCATGGCAGACAGCCGCGGCACACAAATCGTCATGTCGAGCGTTGATCTTTCTGCCGCGGGTTTGTTTGCCTGAGTTCCTTCGCTGGCAATCTTGAGACCGGATTTTTCCGTTTTTTTGTTTTTTCTTTTGCTTTTGCTTTTTTTGGCCTCCCGATCCGGCAGGCGCCGAGTGCCGCCAGAAGTTCGATTCTGAGAAGGCGCCGAAAGGGCCGAGGCGGAAGCGAGCGGAGAGAGCTCCCGTAGGCCAAGCAGCTGCACTGGAAGTTCATCCACGACCCCAACCGCCACCAGGAGGAGACCGCATGCTGTTTTTGTTTGTTTGTTTGGAAAGGCCGGGTGTGGACATGACTTTCCTCTTAGAACCTGCTTTCGGTGCTGCAAAGATTCGTTCCATGAGCAATAGCCATGGCTCCATGATATTTGATCTCACGTACTGCTGCACGTGCTTCATTTTTTTTTGCAGAGTCTGATGGATTGGCACTTGGCTAAAGCATCTGGCCAGCAGACGCTTTGCCACCCTTGCAGAACAATGCAGAAAGACTTACAGAGGGTATCCTGTGGAATAGAGAGGGTTGTAACCACGACAAAGAACATGTTACAACGACAAAGAACATCGTTACACCGACAAGTTTCAGTGAAGACTACCCCGACAAGGTAAGAATGTCAACAGAAAGGAATAAAGGAATGGCTAAAGCATCTGGCCAGCAGACGCTTTGCCACCCTTGCAGAACAATGCAGAAAGACTTACAGAGGGTATCCTGTGGAATAGAGAGGGTTGTAACCACGACAAAGAACATGTTACAACGACAAAGAACATCGTTACACCGACAAGTTTCAGTGAAGACTACCCCGACAAGGTAAGAATGTCAACAGAAAGGAATAAAGGAATGGCTAAAGCATCTGGCCAGCAGACGCTTTGCCACCCTTGCAGAACAATGCAGAAAGACTTACAGAGGGTATCCTGTGGAATAGAGAGGGTTGTAACCACGACAAAGAACATGTTACAACGACAAAGAACATCGTTACACCGACAAGTTTCAGTGAAGACTATCCCGACAAGGTAAGAATGTCAATAGAAAGGAATAAAGGAATGAGAAGGTCAATAGAAAGGAATAAGAAGGTCAATAGAAAGGAATAAGAAGGAATGAGAAGGTCAATAGAAAGGAATAAGAAGGCCAATAGAAAGAATAAGAAGGAATGAGAAGGTCAATGAATCACATTCCTTCTTATTCCTTTCTATTGACCTTCCCATTCCTTTCTATTGACCTTCTTATTCCTTCTTATTCCTTTCTATTGACCTTCTTATTCCTTTCTATTGACCTTCTTATTCCTTTCTACTGACCTTCTTATTCCTTTCTATTGACCTTCTCATTCCTTCTTATTCCTTTCTATTGACCTTCTCATTCCTTCTTATTCCTTTCTATTGACCTTCTCATTCCTTCTTATTCCTTGCTATTGACCTTCTTATTCCTTGCTATTGACCTTCGTATTCCTTTCTATTAACCTTGTCATTCCTTCTTATTCCTTTCTATTGACCTTCTCATTCCTTTCTATTGACCTTCTTATTCCTTCTTATTCCTTTCTATTGACCTTCTTATTCCTGCTTATTCTTTTCTATTGACCTTCTCATTCCTTCTCATTCCTTTCTATTGACCTTCTTATTCCTTTCTATTGACCTTCTTATTCCTTTCTATTGACCTCCTTGTCCCTTTCTATTGACCTTCTTATTCCTTCTTATTCCTTACTCCTTCCTATTGACCTTCTTATTCCTTCTTATTCCTTTCTATTGACCTTCTTATTCCTTATTATTCCTTTCTATTGACCTTCTTATTCCTGTCTATTGACCTTCTTATTCCTTTCTATTGACCTTCTTATTCCTTTCTATTGACCTTCTTATTCCTTTCTATTGACCTTCCTATTCCTTCTTTTTCCTTTCTATTGACCTTCTTATTCCTTGCGATTGACCTTCTTATTCCTTTCTATTAACCTTCTCATTCCTTCTCATTCCTTTCCATTGACCTTCTCATTCCTTCTTATTCCTTTCTATTGACCTTCTCATTCCTTCTTATTCCTTTCTATTGACCTTCTTATTCCTTCTGAATACTTTGTATTGACCTTATTATTCATTTCTATTTCCTTGCCTGTCGGGATAAGCCCGCAAGAAACATATCGCTGTACCGCTTTTTTTCTGCCGTGGTAACATTGCACCTTGTCATGGTGACAAAATCGCGTTTTTGTCTTGCTTACAACGCCCCCTCCCTGTAGAAAAGACAAATTCATCCGCTAGAGGACTGATCTGCATGCGGGAGCCTCGGAGATTTGAAGAGGTTGCTCTCTATCACCGCGGCTTGTATTACTTTTAGTTACGGCAGTTGGAATCTTGGAGTGTGAGCCACAACTAAGGAGAGCCGTGGTGGAGCCATGAAAATTGCTGCGTGAAAGCCCTGAAAGGGCTACCAACTTTCAGGGGGGAAAGAGCGAGCGTTTGGCGTTTGGTTTTCTGACATGTTCTGACTTGTGAATGCGGCATGCCAGAGGTTCAGCGGGCAGAAGTGCTAGAGCTGTCTTTTCCTGTTTTTGGAAGAGTTTTGTACCGGGACTTGTCCTAGCTCCACAGTAGAGAGATGGACATATCAAGCACAAACAGACTTCAATCAGTTTGCTGCAAGTACGACCCAGTCCACAAAGCAGGATGAGTTGTCCAAGTTATTTCATGCTTCAAAAAAAAGGAATGCGTGTGGGACGTGTGTATGCGCGGCATGTATGTGAGGCAGACGCACAGATCTGACTGACGGCTTGCACAACTGCAGCAAGCGCTCCGCGCTGAAACAAGCGATCCATTTATTTGCTCCTCATGATGCAGGGCGAGTTTGACAGATTAAACCAAGGTTACCACATTGGTTTGTCAGTTTTTGGAACCCTCTTCTGGTTGGCTTTACGGGGAAACCATCAAGAACCGCCATTTTTGGGGGATGCCTTTGCTTGACACCTGCAGATGGGGAGCAATGGGGTACCGGCGCGGATCAAGCCCCATAGGGCCCATGGCTTTTGCCGGCGGAGCCTCCGTTGGGAGACTTTCCCGGCTCCAGTTCTTGGCGAGATCACCATCTAATCCTCCCATGACCCTTGGGTTGAACTGTATCTAACAAGCTCTTGGTCGTGTTTGGAAGTTGTTGGCACAGCAAGGAGTGTCCAGGGAGAACTGGCTTCGATTTTTCGGAGTATCTTGCCCGCTTGCATCTTGTAAGCGGCGGCCAGCGCGTGAAAGCATGACAAAAAGTGCGTGAGGCGTATAATACCAGCTTGGAACCTTCATCCCTGTTGAGTATTTGGCAGAGGAACTTTTGTCTCTGAACAGATGCACGCATTTGTCCAAATTGCAACAGGATCTGGTTCGGACAGCCACGCCCCAGACATAAACTCAAGAATTCGTTTGGTTTTGATGTTCCCCAAGCGCACACATCCACACATCAGAAGAGGTTTTTTGAGAGTACCCTGTGTGTTGTTTTAAAAAGACAACACCATTGTAAAGAGACAAGGCACCATGTCCAAATTGCAGAGTATGCCTTCTTTCCATTTTCTGAATTCTGGCCGGCCAATTTCGAGGATTCATCTAATTGCCACAAGGCCGAAGCCAGGTCCCCCAGCTAGGTGCCCTTCTCTCCCCTTTTTGGTTGGGAGGGTTCTCCTACTAAAATGGACGACAGAAGAAAACTCGGGTACCCTTATTCCAACCTCTCTACTGGAGGACCTAGGAAGGGTCCTCGGTTTTGTTTCACGTAGAGGTAGCTGCTCCTGTTGCTGCTGCGCCTGGCTGGCAGTTGCGTTAGTTTTGCGGTTGGTGGTAGCGTAGTGTTGGTTCTGGTGGTGCTGAGTTATTATTATTATTATTACTATTATATTATTATTATTCTATTATTATTATTGTTCATTATCATTATTATTATTACAACTTTTTTATTTTTATTTTTATTTTTATCATTGTTATTCTATTATTATTATTATTGTTAATTATTATTATTGCTATTTTAATTATTATTGATTTTATTATTGATAGTATTATTAAAACATATATTTACTATTTTATAATTTTATTATTTTATTATTATTAGTATTGTTATTATTATTATTATTTAGTATTATAATTGCTATTTATTATCATTATTATTCTATTTTTATTTATTTATGTATTATTATTATTAGTTTATTATTATTGTTATTATTATTATTACTATTATTGTTATTATCATTATTATTATAATATATAAATAACAGCTGCTGTCAACACTGAGCAACAGTAACAGCATGCAGTGGTTAGCTTGTTCGATCGAGTTCTCAGTATTTTGCAACGTGTTGAGACCGATTCAGCAACGGAAGAGTCCGGCTGCAGCATCCTGCCGCCCAAAGCTTGCCCAGAGTAAACAGAGGGAACTTCATCAGGTGCGATTCTGTCCGCGCAAAGAGCTTTGGCAGCTCCAAGCTGGCTTGTTTTTGCTGTTCAGGCATCCACCGCAGTCAATTGACAAGAAGGGAACAGAGCGCATATAGAGGCAAATGCTTTGTCATGTTTGGCGAGCTCGCTTTGCTCAACTCGCTTTGCGTTTGGTTGGTTGTCGAGGGAAATCGAACGGACACCTCCAGTTTTGGGCCCCGTAATTTTGGGCCCCGAATGTATTCCGGCGGCTTGGTTTGCCATTTGTCGTGGCTGGATCAGACTGCTTGACGCTTGTGTTCGGACAAGCCACTGTGCTCTCGCGGGAAGCGTCCATTTGCGGGAGCGTTTTTGCCAGGCTGGATGCCCAGAGAGGGGACAAATCGCTGCTTTGTCAAGCTGCCAGATATCTCATTTCACCCGAACTCATGCTCAACGTGGTTCATTTGCAAAAGCGGACCTCATTGCTGCAATCACCTCACCCTTGAGAATCAACCCCGTCTGAAGTCCGCAAAAAGAATGGTGCAGATGTCCACCCACTGCCAGTGCGACCTGCGACCCTTTTCAGGGTGCACGAAAGCTGGGGCACATTAATCGGGAGTATCGGAATGCCCAAATCATGGTGGGTGCACAAAAGCCTTCCATGTGAACCACGCTCACCAAAGCGTCCCTCATTCCAACAAGTACTCGAATCACACCGGCAAAGACGCCGAGTTCCCCCATTGAGCTCTGCCTCCAGACTCCATGCAGATTTGGCGCATCGCATTCCAAGGTCCGAAATGCCGGAGACCATGGAGATCAGCGATGCCGCCAAGTCGGGCGATGGCAGCACCCAGAACGCCCGACGGCTCAGTCTGGAAGCCCTCCGCGAAATGGATTTCACTTCGTTTTCGCGGGTGCGCGGGGCATGGCAAACTTGGGATGGTCTGGAGAACGGAATTTTTGTGTGGGGCTTGCGTTGCTGGGAATTTGTGTTTGCAGAGGCTGTGAATCACTGCGCCGAGAGCTTTCCAGGTGGGCATCAAGGTGGACGCCAAATTCCAGTGCGCGCGCCCCAGGCGGAAGGTCTGGCAAATCTGATTTGTATGGAACGCACTGGCTGGGAATCGTGTCGGAAGCATCAGGCGCCACTTCTCTGCGTGCTTGCTTCTTCTGTCTTGCTTGACCGGCTTGCTTGGCTGGCAGCTTGCTGTTTCGCTCAACGCATTCCTCTTGGAAGGACGTGCTGTCGGGCATTCGGGCAAGTCAACATTTATGGCCAAAGCTGCAAGAATGTTACGTACTTACAAGGCCTGTGGCTCGTCTCTGCCCTGTGTTTGGTTCACTTTGCCGCCTGACATTGCAGCCTCGCAGCCTTACAGCGTTTGGGCCTTCAACTTGGGGGCCTGGGAGCAGACTTTCATTCTGCTGAGGAAGATATTGACACCGGACGTCAATGAGTCTTTGCGAGATCGTTTCAAGCGGATCCCTTTGACAGCAGCAGGGTCCAGACGATCAAATCCCTTAAGGTCCTCAGAGCTAAGTCTCGTCAACATGTTGCCCTCGCAGTTAGTATCCCGCCTAGATTCCTTTTTATTCAAGGACACAGGGCGCAGACTCTACGAAGTTGGACAAGGGCACCAAAGCCAACTGTTCCTCGATTCCGCGCCTTTGTCTTAAATCAACCCCAGACCTCCAAATTTCTTTTTCAGCTTCAGACGGCATGTTCGGTGTTTTCGCCGGGCACCATGGTTTGTTGGAGTTTCCTTTGTGTGATGCTTTAAGACTCTTAGACCCCTTGGCCGTTTGAGGGCATGTGATGGGACACGCTAGCGGACTCGTTTTTGTTGGTTGACACCGGCAAAGCTTCGGGCGTGTGACCCGACTCCGAGGCGCCGAGTGCCGGCAGAAGTTCGACTCTGAGAAGGTCCGCGGCGGCTTTGGGCGTGGCTCGTGTTCTCTCGTGTTGTTTTTTCTTGTTTTTGGTTGGGGGGGGGACAGGGGGGGTACCCTTTTTTTCACGGTTTGGAAGGGGCGGCAAAAGGAACCATGGCCCGTTTGGTAGGGTCTCGTATTTTGAGAAACACTATTTTGGGCATGGCCGAAAAGTAGGGTAACCCCAAGATGTGCTTCCCTGGTGAATGGAGACGAGTACAACCTGCGGCCCATATCCAGGTGGTTTCATTTTGACCCATACCCAAATGAGGGGCCCTAAAAATGGCCGAGCTTCCAAATGCGGCCACTGTAGCCACTTTACCAGTTGAAAGCCTTATGGCTCTCGCTCCCTCTACATATCGTAGCCCCTGACATACGGTTTCCTTTGGGCCAGTTTGGATTTAACTTGAAACATGGTTTCTTTTCCACCAGACCAAGCGAAAATCGCCATTTTCCAGAGGGCAACGGCCATTTTCGAGGGCAACCTTCCGGTGGAGGGTATAGGAACCCTGATGGCCCTTTGAATAAAGTGTGCTTTAAGAGGTAGTCAGCCCTTCTGTGGTCGGAGGATGTCTCAGGTTTCAAGTGTGCTTAAAGAGGCACTTGGCCACCGGAGACGAGGACGGAACTTTCCTTGGGGACATGAATTTGCCATTCAGTCAGCCAAATTATCCGTTGATTCTGTAACAGGAAAGCGAGTCAAGCGGCCACTCTGGTGGATTGGCCTGGTTCCGTATCAACTGATCGGAAGACGTGTGGCGCTCTGCCCAGAACTTGAAGAGATCAGCTTTGCTCAGATGGGACACACTTGCACATGTCTGCCCGCCTGCCCTGCCCTTGCACCTGCTACTGCCCTTGCACCTGCTGCTACCCCTGCCCTGCCCTGCCCTGCCCTGCCCTGCCCTGCCCTGCCCTGCCCTGCCCTGCCCTGCCCTGCCCTGCCCTGCCCTGCCCTGCCCTGCCCTGCCCTGCCCTTTGCTTGCTTGCTTGCTTGCTTGCTTTCTTGCAGTCAATCTCTTTACAGTTGTTTGTTTGCCCCTTCTTGACATTGCAACTCTTTGGAAAGGACGTTAATCTAAGACTCTTGAAACATATCTTGGCCTTTGGTCTTCAAGGGGGGGACTTGCCAGAAAGCTTCTCCGCGGAGGACGGCTTTTCTCTGAGCATTCCTTCACAGTCCTTCCCGGTCCTCCTTTGCCCCAGTGGAGGAACATTGAACATGTTTTGCAGGCCAAGCAGCTGCACTGGAAGTTCATCCATGACCCCAACCGCCACCAGGAGGACAGACGGTAACAAAGCAACAAACCGATTTTTCGTAAACCCACGCACGAGGGCCAAGAGGTGTTGTTTTAGCACCAATTTGTTGGTGGGCTTCGAAAGATACTGTCCGGCTTTCAGATACAAACGTGCATGAATGTATTTGTTCATTCATGCTGACGTTGATTTACGTGCATAGGTATTCTATAATATATATATATATATATATATATATCACAACACACACACACATGTATATGTGGGATAATACATCATGTTCCCACCCGGGATGGCACCCATGCGGCTCTTTCCTGATCTGAAGTTCCGCTGCGGTCGATGCACAGTCAGAGACGCAGCCTGGTGGCTTCTCTGTTGAAACTCCCTCTGTACAGATCTTGCACACTTTGGTGGAGTTCGGCAAGCGCAGCGGAGCGGAAGTGCAAGACACAGGGAGATGGACCACGATAGCTCTTGATGTAGTTTCAGCATGGCTCAGCCTAAGCCTCAAGTCGATGTCTTCCGAGGCTGCAAGCTCCTTATCAGACCTGGAGCCCTCGTGAAGGGCACATGCCCGAGATGGAAGTGATCAGTGGCTTTAGATCACCCTGGCCAGCGCCCGCCAGTCAACAGAGACAGTGCGTGCGCTCGCCTGCTGAGCCACTGAATCTTCATAGGCACGGGCACGAAGCTGCGCTTGTGCGGCAAATCACAAGTAGGCAGAGCGTCATGCAGTCAGCCAAACCCGAAGCTTCGAGAGCGCTGCCAGGCTTAAGCGCACGTTGCTGGACGGACCTGCGCAAGCGGAACCTGCGCGGGACATGCGTGGCCGGAGGTCTTGAACCTTTCCTCTAGGCAAGGGCGGAGGCTTCAAGCCAGCTGGTGTCTACACAGAGCGGCGTGGAAGAGATCCACGACATGCTTATGTTCGGCGAACGCATCAGCTAGCATCATCTGCAGACAGTAGCCAAACCTTTGGCACCCGTTTTGCGGGGGGCCATACATGGTCATAGAAAGACTGGCAACAGCTACGCTTGCGATCTTAGTGGACTTTACCTGGGTCTCGCGCGGAGGCCAAAAGATCCTGCGCGTGTCCATTCAGCGACGCCGCTGGCTGTAGCGTAGTTTTGAGCGTCACCGGCCAGAGTTGAGGCGACTACATGTGGCATTTTGTATGATTTCCAACAGAACGGAGACCGCGCAGAAGGAGCGCTCTCACCTGAGTGCTCGGCCTTTGAGGCATTGCGGAAAGTTGCGCCAGAGTGGAGCATGATAGTCAGCTGATTCCAAGGAGTCCATTTCTGATTCATGGGTAGTTGGGGGATTCTGGTTGCACTAGATGTGGCGACCTTAATACTATCGATAAGACAAACACTTGCCAGAAGCGGCTTGCGTAGGTTTCACTTCTGAAGTATTTTCGACCCTGACGTCCAATACGCCAACCGCAGCCTTTGCAACCTAGGAAGTTTGGCGGTCGTTTGTGACTCTGGTAAACAAGTTTCTCAGGCCCCAATTTCTTATTGCGTGGAGATCAAGCTACTGTGTCGCCAGGTCTATGAACAGTGCAAGAATTTGTTAGCGCTTGGCAGTAGCTACATACACAGCAGCGTGCCAGGCATACAGTAAATATCAACTTGCTTTGTGGCAGTACTTTCAAGGCACGCTTCTGTTCTGGGAGAGCAAAATCAGATTCAATGTAGTCAGCAGCTCAGCGCATCAACAGCCGGCCAGGACTGATCGGTGTGCGTGGGAGCCCGGGACCAGGTGATCCTGGCCACATCGCCCTTTTGGTCGAATCGGTTGTTTCTGCAAGCTTTGGGAAAGAAACTGTATCAAGCGCTTGTGATAATGAAAGGTGGCAGCGTCTTGAAATGTCCTGAAACCCCATGCAGATTATGGGAGCAACATTTGTCCCAGCTCATGCCGATGTTGGCTACTGTGGGTGGACGAAATCCTGCCCCGCTTGAGATAGATGAAGCCCTGTAAGTAGTGAAATGAGCCACCTACCAACTAGTGCAGGATTTTGTCCATCCACAGTATGTCCCCCCCCACCCCATTGGGTGGTGTCGTTGGCTGTGCGGCCTGAGGTCTCTTTGGACCATTGCTTAGTGAGAAGCCCGCGGATAGACAGTGGGCTGGCAAAAGCAGTGAGCCGCTGGAGCTGGACGTTGTGCTATTAGTATAATCATGCTGACAGTTATTAAAAGGCAAGCTTTGAAAGGGACAGGACTGACGAAACGTTGAGGCGAAATCCCATTCTTATCTGCAGGGATTCCAGTATTTTTGCGAAGCTGCGAAGCATTCCGGCGCCTACAAGATCAGTTGATGCCCGCAGCCACTTCGCCCACGGCAGCGTCAAGTTGGTTTTGCCCCAAGGCCGGGCTCATGTGAGGGCTGCAATGGAAGCACCATTTGGGATGGATGACACCCGATTTGAACACTGGGATAAACCGCCTACAAAACCGCAGGATTTTGTCCATCCACAGTATGAATCGTGCCTTTGTTTCCTCCTGCAGCGTTGAGCTTCATGTGAGCAACTGACAGGACTACTGGTTGTGTTCGTTTGGGGAGGACGCATGTGTCACAATCAAAACCCGGGTAAGTGAAGGTTGGTAAGGGACGCTCCCAACCATAAATAGCTGCAGCCGCCTTCTTAGTTGTTTACATGGTTCCGGGTCAACCACCTTTGTACCGGGTTTTGATTATGGTTCTCATGAAGTGGCCTTGCCGCCGGCAGAGGTCCTCAGCATGCCGGAGACCATGGAGATCAGCGATGCCGCCAAGTCGGGCGATGGCAGCACCCAGAACGCCCGGAGCCCGGCGAATCCGCGGTGGAGTTCTGTCCGGGGTTTGCAAACTTGCCGGGATTGTTTGGTTTCGGCGCTGGGGTGTTTGCAGGTCCTATGGCTGGGTGGAATATTTTTGGGAGAGGTGGGACTTGGAGCAGCTGAGGTGGGTATCAAGGTGGACGCCAAGTTCCAATGCTGCCGCCTCAGTCACAGCCGACCTCAATGTCGAGGGGCCCGGTCGCTTGGGTCCAAAGCAGTTGACAAGGCCCTTGTTTTGGCGAGGTGAAAACGGGTCCGCTCTTGGGGTTGGTTTAAAGGGACGCCAGAATTCAAATGGAAGAAGACACCCTCCAAAATTCAAAGGAACATGACCACTATTTTGTTGTGCCCCCGCTATTGCGACACGTACCCATTTCTTGAAGTTGCTTGCCGGGCGAGTCTTGGGGTGCTGGGGTCGGGCAGCCTTTTTTTCTGGTTCTCAGAGAAAGCAAAAGGACCTTGAAACAAAGGTTGCATGTTGGAAAGGGTTGGTTGCCAAGGGGCTTCGCTGTGTGGACTGCTGAAGCTTACGAAGCCACGGCTGCTTTTCAAAGGTGACACCTCGTCCATTATATGTAAGAAATAGGTTTTTGTTTTGCTCCTGTATCTCTCTCTGTGTGTGTGTGTGTGTGTGTGTTTGTGTTTGTCGCTGAAGGAGTTCCTACGAGCCATTCCGTATACAGATGGGTTCTTGTCATCATTTCAATGGCAATTTGTTTGCTCTTTACATTTTCGAGGTGGCGGTTCAGGGGGCAGGAGCAAAGCCACTCAGACTCCAGCATGAACCTCTTTGCCCAGGTGCCGAGTGCCGTCAGAAGTTTGACTCTGAGAAGGTGGCATATTTACACGCAAGTGCAGTCAATCGTCAGCACACATGTTAAAATTGGTTCCACTGCAATCGACTACCAGGTCCACATGCATGACACACCGCTTCATGAGCGCGAGCGGCGAGCGCTCACGCGTACGTGTGCAGACTGACGTGTTTGACAGAGCATAGCCTGTACCAAATGATGCATGTGTGGGGCGCAGCAGTTCAAAGAGCGAGCTAAACAAATTATGCCCCGAGCTATTTGCGCAGGCCAAGCAGCTGCACTGGAAGTTCATCCATGACCCCAACAGGCACCAGGAGGCGACGGGAGCTGCAGATTTGTTTTGGATGTTGCAAGGGCTTGTGACATCATTTGTGCCCTGATTTTGGATTGGTGGTGAATCGCATTTTTGTGCTTCCACTTGTTCCTCCAAATGCCGGACCTCAAATGGCCTTCGAGGGATAGAATTTGAGTAATGCAGCTTACATGCCACTTACTCAGGGAAGGCGTACATCATATAGCCTGCATGTTTCTTTGGAGAAGTGTCTACAATCCGTCAGGTTACCCTTACTCGGTGGTTTGGATTGGTTTGGGTTTTACCGTTCTGGTAACGGGAAGCATGGGACACCAAGCCGGACGCAAACCACCGGGGGAATCCGAATCCACACGCGGCCCTGCTCGCATTTCTCAGGACTGATCGATCCACGCCGCGGCCCCGGTTACCCGTTTTGGGGGTGGTCTCTAAGTGGGAAGCCACAAGGCAACAAGGAAGCCTCCCATTTTGCGGGTGGATCTTTTAAAGGGCAGCCAACCGTTTGGTCGGTGTTAAAGGGAAGCCACAAGGAAGCCTACCATTTTGCGGGTGATTTTCCCAGGGAAGCCAGTGGGCCAGATGTTTGCAGGCCAAATCCTGAAGAAAGACGAGAGATAGCCGTACGAAAAAACCATAGCGATCTCTGATTTGTGAGCCCTGCTGTCTTCAAACAGCGCTTCGATGTGAGCGCGGGCAAAACACATCCCCGTTTCCAGACCAGGATTGTGCGACAAGGAAGGTTTTGGTTGACCGAGCCGAGTTGCTGTGTCTGTGGGTGGGCGTGTGGGTGGGTGGGTGGGTGGGTGGGGGTTTGGTCATGGCCTCGGTGGACGAATGCTTTCCTCATGGACCCCTCCTGTTCTCAGCATGCCGAAAACATGGTGAGGTGGACGCGCAAATGGAGACCTGACTTACGCCTTCCCGGGAAGCAGATTGCTCATATCAATCCTTACATTTGCATGCTGGAGTCAGCGTAGTTGCCTTTTCGACCAGAACGTGTCCAAGGACAGGACATGAGAATGAGGCGTGGTCTAGTCCGCATGTGCTTTTGCTGCTTCCCGAGTGCCCGCGGGCCAACATTGCTTTTGCCAGAGACTTCGTTGGGAGTCTCGCCGGCTTCCGGTTCCTCACTGGACTGACTGCCTAGCTCAGTTTGTAAGTTGCAGCCAATTTCCCTTTCAAATGTTCGCTTGATTGAAGATGGTATTGGCACGTCCCGAGGAGCCGGTTCTCTTTTTTCTCCCAAACCGAAAGCACCATCATGCGAAGAAGAAAACACATGAGTGCTGCAAATCGGGGTTTCCCAAAATAGTGGTTTCCTTTTGGTTTCCTTGAAATACCAACCACGGGGGACTCATTTGAGACACACTTTAATGGGAGCGAGAGGAGCTGGCTTTGGGTCAGCTGGGCATTGGGAAGTGTGGGCCACACATGTGCGCATGTTTGCCTTTTTGTGGGCTCCCCCCAAGTGGTGGGGAAATCCGGTTAGTTCACAACACAAAGGGAAGCCTCAACAAAAACCACGAGGCACCCGGGGTCTGGAAAGCCGCATTCTTCCATGGGTGTTTCTTCTGCATTGGAGGGATTCCAGGGAGCGAGGCGGATCTCCCCGCGCTGGGTGAGCGGGGAAATGAAGCATGCAAGCAATGGCGAATGGTAGGCGCTCATATTTTCAGCACGACTGTGCATTGTTTGTTTTTTTGTTTGTTTGTTTTGTTTTGCTTGATGGTTTTTGTTTGTTTGTTTGTTTGTTTGTTTGTTTGTTTGTTTGTTTTTTTTTGTTTGTTTGTTTTTGTTTGTTTGTTTGTCTTTTTGTTTGTTTGTTTGTCTTTTTGTTTGTTTGTTTGTCTTTTTGTTTGTTTGTGTTTTTGTTTGTTTGTTTGTTTGTGTTGTTTGTTTGTTTTTGTTTGTTTTTGTTTGTTTTGCTTGTTTGTTTGTTTGTTTGTGTTTTGTTTGTTTGTTTGTTTTTGTTTGTTTTTGTTTGTTTTGCTTGTTTGTTTGTTTGTTTGTTTGCTTGCTTGCTTGCTTGTTTGTTTTTTGTTTTTTTGCTGGTTTTGCTGGTTTTTTGTTTGTTTGTTTGTGTGTTTGTTTGTTTGTTTGTTTGTTTGTTTGTTTGTTTGTTTGTTTGTTTGTTTGTTTGTTTGTTTGTTTTGTGTGTTTGTTTGTTATTTTGTTTGTTTGTTTTGCTTGCTTGTTTTTTGTTTGTTTGTTTGTTTGTTTGTTTGTTTGTTTGTTTGTTTGTTTGTTTGTTTGTTTGTTTGTTTTGCTTGTTTTGCTTGTTTTGTTTGTTTGTTTGTTTGTTTGTTTGTTTGTTTGTTTGCTTGTTTGTTTGTTTGTTTGTTTGTTTGTTTGTTTGCTGTTTGTTTCTTTGCTTGTGCTTGTGTGTGTGTCTGTCTGTCTGTGAGTGTGCACATTTTATGCAGATGGTACATATGCATATTTATACAACTATTCGCTCGCACATGTGCGCACTTGTGTTACATGCTGGATGGGTATACCCCAAGCGGCTAACTACTTACAAACTCTGCCGAACATCCAAGTAGTTTGTCCAGACCGCACTGCTTGGTGCGGTACCCAGCTAGGCATTGCCGAGCTTCATGCTGAAATGCAAGTGATGTAAAGATTGGTGTGGAGGTTTAGCCTGTGACGTTCAAGCCCTTACGACAAGGTGAGCCTCACTTCGGGGGACTCATGGAGTATGACCGAACGGTTCCCAACAACTAACTTGGTGAATCAATCACCCAAGCTACAAGAACCTTTTTTGCGGCGGACCGGTTTGGATCGCTCCGAAGGCGCCGGTTTCCCCGACTTGGAGAATTCGACTTCTCGGCTTCAGAAACGGGCCCCAAACGGGGCGAAAAGGCCCTGCCTTTCTGGCGGGGCTTGTGACCATGACAGCCATGGGTGCGAGGGCCCGGCCGAGCCGGGGGGGGGGTCTGTCATTTTTAGGGGACCACCAAAATGGTGTGTTTCTTTTGGTTATTTTTTGTGAAACCCACATGAAAGGGGTACCAACTCAAAAAACACGAGCCACCCAAATGTACCAATCTGTTGGGAGAGTCCCAGATGCCATTGAACTGACTTATGCGACCATACAGGGGCGATTTAAGTCAACCGATTCATTGACCCAAAGCTTGACCTTCATCAAGTCCAGCATGGAATCAACACACACACACACAGATACACAGTGGCTTGGATTGGATTTGGGCTTTGAGCCTTGGTGTCCCTTGGGTCGGAGCTAGGAGTCTGGCAGAGTCGTACCACCAAAATGGGTTTCCTCTTGGCATTCCATGAAACATCTATCCAAAAGAGGGGTAGCAACACAAAAACACACACTAGTGTGAGCCCCAAAACCAGTCATTTAGCCCAAGACCTTGTACTACAGGCCCGTGTTTTGCACGACCGTAAGGGTTTATACAACTCTACAACCTTGAATCTGCCGGTAGTTTCTCACACCCAAACCAGGATGCTCGAGAGAAAGCCCCTGGAGATTTCGGCCAATGTCCCAGCTTGAAAAGTGATCACTCGGGAAGCACCGCCTATTAACCTGCCAGATGAATTTGGCTACAACATGTACAACCTTTATGTGGGCCTGGGGGCAAAAAAAACTATCCAGCCACTGGTGCTGTCTTATATATGTGTGTATATATATACTCACGACTCTCTGCATGACCCACCTTTCTGGCTGCAAAGAAGGATCTCATCTGCTCAAAGCAAACACGCATTGTTCAGAAGCTGTGAAACAAGTCATTGATCCACTTTAAGTGGGACCATGGGTCAGACGAAGATGCTGTTCTTCTTGGCGGCTCTGATTGTGTGCATGCCATTGGCTGGCGCTGTCCCGGGCGGGGGGGTCGGCCAGCAAGCCATTCTTCAGATGCGCCTTTCGGACCTTTTGGCCAACCTCATGCCGGACGAAATCTGGGCCGAATCTCAGCGCCAGCTCGAGGGCGACCCACGCGTCGATCTTCTCTACGTTCATTTGGGGGAACGGCACGGACGAGGACTCAGTCTCCAGGATGGCCGCGTTGGCGTGGTTGGTGGCGGTCGTGTCCTTGACGGAGGACAAGGCCCGGCGCATGAGATTGATGCGCGGGGTCGTCCAAACAAATGATGGCGGTGAGGTTTCTCAACAAAATGCTCCTCCTCGTTGCGCTCGACAGCTTCGCCGCTGGTGTCCGTGAGTTCGTTATCCGCACGAGGTGCTCGAACCCGACCTGAGAGCCGGCGGCGCTCATTTGCCCGTAGTTGGCCCAGTTCGCCTGGAGGGCCCGCGCCATCGTCGAGGCCGCGGACAGGCAGTTCTGGGAGCAGATCGTGCGAGAGAAGAGGACTCATTTGCCCCTTCCTTCAAGTGTTGGAGAGACAGAGTCCAGCCTGGTGTCCAGATCAGCGCAGGACGAGGAAGGCGCCGCTGACAACATGGATGTGGCGGAGGACGCCGGCGCGTGTGATAGATATAAGAACTAAAAAGGACGGCTTGCAATGGACAGAACACGGGCTTGCAGTTGGCCATTGATGCAGCTTGCCTTGAAAACGCATGCTGTAGAGCGAGTGAAAAAGGCTGGCGTGCTCAAGCAGCCATCTCGCGCAAGCGCCTGTCAGGTTCGACAAGTGATCTTGCATACGGACGGAGCCCGAGCGTACGACCCATGACGATGTGGTGCGCAAGAAGAAGCGGGTCGTTGTGCAGGCTTGGATTAAGCCGCGCTACACCAAGGTCTTCAAGCTTCCAAGTGCAAGACAGTCTCTGTCAGCGCAAGGGGCCAAGTCCGGACCTCGCAAGCTCTCAGTTTTTCGACTGCGCCAATCCCCGGCGCGGGTCGCGCGCGAACCGCTGAAATCGTAAAACGCCCGCAGTTTTCGCACATCGATCGCGCCAATCCCCGCGTTTCGAAATAGTACGGTACAGTTTTTGCACCTTGACCATGCCAATCCATGTAGAGGGTGTCATTTTCGACAGAGCGGGTCCGGTCCCACCGCGCTGCCTTACGAGACTACTTAACTTTACGGCCAAAACGTACGTGTTGCCCGCGACCACCCGGAAGCGGGTCCCCGAGACCTCAAAAAACGTGGCAGGCGCAGCAAAAACGCACTTCCGAGCTCCCCGGGCCCTGCCCAACTCCATGCTGCATACCCGCGGCGACCTTTCCTGGTTATAAACTGCTAGCATCACCCTAAACCTAAGCCAGAAATGCCAGCCTCGGATGCACCGGACAGCCAGCTCAAAGCGCACCTAAACCCTAGAAACCCTAAACCTGAGCCTTAAAAACCATAAACCAAAACCCTAAAAACCTTAGACCTAAACCCTAAAAACCTTAAACCTAAATTAAACCTAAACCCTTAAAACCCTAAACCTAAACCCTAAAAACCCTAAACCTAAACCCTAAGAATCCCAAACCTGCCAGCACGATCGTACAGCATAATAAGACCTTGTGGGCGACACGTATATTTTTGCGGGTAACTTTACTTTCCTGTCCACATGTCTCGTGCGAGCTTTCTCGTGCAAGTTCGGCTGCACGAGCTTTCTCGTGCAAGTTGGCTCGTGCAAGTTTGGCTGTGCGACCTTTCTCGTGAAAGGTGGCTCGTGCAAGTTTGGCCGTGCGATCTTTCTCGTGCAAGTTGGCTCGTGCAAGTTTGGCTGCGCGATCTTTCTCGTGCAAGCTGGCTCGTGCAAGTTTGGTCGTGCGATTTCTCGTGCAAGTTGGCTGGTCCAAGAGGCGCGAGAAATTCTCCTGCAAGTTGGCTCGCGCAAGTTGGCTCGTGCAAGTTTGGTCGTGTCGTTCAAGTTTTGACGGTGCGATAACTTTCCTTGCGAGTTGGCTTGCACAAGTTGGCTCGTGCAAGCTTGGCTGTGCGATAAGGCTGGCGATTCGCAATGCTTTCAACAAAAGCTGAACACTCAAGGAACACCGTAAAAACCATGGGAATTGAATTCTTGACATTCCCAGTTAAGGACCTCCCTGAAGACATTTTTTGTACCCTTGTTTCTCTTGAGGCTTGCCTGGCTTTCTAGAAAGAACATGCAAGTTCTTCATTGTTTGCTGAAACCCTACAAAGCAGTTTGTGTTGGTATTTCAATGGTTGGCTGTGTTGTTTCTTTTTTTGTCGAGAACCAGAAAAACGGGTGTTTTTTTGCACCAGTTTTTTTAATTGTTTGTTAATGGTCCAGAAGGGTCATGGGGCCGTGAGAAGAATATATATATATATATGTATATATGTATATATCTACATGCTATGTTCTACCCACCGGCCCGCCTGAAAAGACAAAAGCCATACTCCGCGGTTTTTTTCTTTAGAATCCTGACTCTTGAATCTTGAGAAGCGTGGCTTTTCTGCCACTTTGGGGAACAATTCCACAGACATCTTTCTCCAGCGTCTTGAGTCTTGAATCTTATCCACTTCTAGTACGGGATTGGCAGCTCCAGCTCTAACCAGGAGAGCCCTGGCGAGCTGGCGGTCGGAAGTCTCAACAGGGAAAGGGTGCGTATAAGAAAGCACGCAACTCCGCTCAGACACCTGTATTCTGTCATCCCTCTGTTCGCCCTTTCTTGCTTCGCCGTGTGAGGATTGCAGCCGGAAGTTTCACTTTTTCGAAGCGCGCGTGCGGTTTCGGGCAGTCTCCGAGCAGACCTCCTTTACCCAAGAGTTTGTTCAGAAACATTTGGCGCGCAGCTGTTCTGCAACTTTTCCACCGCCTCAATTCAACTGGGATGCACAAGCTAGGTCATGGGTCAGCTTGTTTCGCAACATGTTGGGTTGACTGGGGGGTGCAGAGGACGCGAAGTCCGGGGTGTGCAAGCGCGGTGTTTTTGGGGTTCGTGGCCAACTGGTGTCTTCCGCGTACTCGTGTTAAGGAACTCGGACACGCCACGTTGGCAGGCGTGGCGGTTCTCACACGCGCTTTTGTGGTCTCGGGCTGTAGATCCGCGAGAAGCCAAGAGCGGTCTGCGCGGGCTACGTTGTGCTGGGCAAAATCCTTGTAGTCGCAGCGTATTCTCGAGCACAAGCGCTGCAGAAAGCCTCTGGACGTGCGCATGATGGGTCCGACCTTCTGAGAAGGGCTGCCTGCGCCTAGCTACTTTTTCAGCAGCGCACTCATAAAGCCGCTGCTGGGGCGGTCTGATTGAGAGCGGAGCTTTAAGCTACAAACTTATCTTCGCATACTGCGCTGCGCGGGCGCCGAGCTGCTGCACGCAACTTCCAGAATGCCTGATGGAAACACTTCTTTCTGGCTTTGTGCAAGCTGCGCCCAGGCTATCACTGCACGACGCATGCCATACACCACATACTCGCGTTTCTGGCCAGTCAATGTGTTGCTGTGTCTTGCAGTGCTTCAGAAGTCAAAGATGTCCGAACAGAACTACCCCCATCACCAACACTCAAGTCCGGGCCAACCCCCCGTCTACCCAACATGTTGCGCAACGTTTGAGATATGTTGCGCAACATTTCCACTGGACCAACAAAGCAAAGCCAAACAACCAAAGCTTTTTAGCTATGATGGGGGTAGGATGCTTGTTTTTCCCCACCCGACGACAGGAAGGGGTTGTTAGATTTTATGTTGGAATCCGCGTTTGCGATGTTCTACACCACGCCCCCACCAGAGCAGCTCGCCAGTGGATCCCGCCAAGTATCCCGCCGGATCTCGCCAAGTATCTTGTCAGAGCTGTTCGCCAGTGGATCCCGCCCAGTATCCCGCCAGAGCTGCTCGCATCTTGTTAGAGCAGATTGTCAGTGGCTCGCCGGTGGATCCCGCCCAGTATTCCGCCAGATCTGCTCGCGAGTGGATCCCGTCGAGTATCCCGCCACAGCGGTTCGCCAGTGGATCCCGCCAAGTATCCCGCCAGAGCGGCTCGCCAGCATCCTGCCAGAGCAGCTGGCCAGTGGACCCGCCGAGTATCCTGCCAGAGCGGCTCGCCAGTGTGCCTTCGTGTTTTGAGTGTGCCCTGAGGCTCGGAAGGGTGATGCTTTTGTGTTGCTTTGGGTTGTGAACAAGCAGCTTCGTTTAATCCCCCGTCAGGTTTGTTTTTGGAAGGGGCTTGGCATTTGTTAACGGAACCGATGTTTGAGTCCTCGAGATCGGCTCGCAGCCCAAGTGGAGTTTGACACACAGACAGGTGGATAAGGCTCTCAATGTTGAGCAGTCATAGGCCCCAAGCCACTCGAAAACCATGCTTGAATTCACACAACTGTGTTTACGCTCGTAAGCTGTGTGGCGGGTGGGGATTGCTCGAAGCGGAGTAATTGATTTGTGGGTGTTTGGTTTTGTGTTTTTTGGTTTTTGTTGGTTTGCCAAGTGTTGACCATAGTGCTGCGCAAAATTGGGAAATGTATGTCAACTGGACCAAAAACCAACATAAGTTTTCAACCATGGTGGGGCAGGATTGTTTTTTGGTTTTTATTTGTTCCATTTGACTGCCAAATGTTGGCCAACTTTTTGTGCAACGTTTGGGAATTGTTGCGCATCATCGCGGCTGGACAGAAGAAGCACACATGCGATTTTTTTTGTGGTTTGGTGGTTTTTAATGTTGAGGAGGGCCATGCTATTTGTTTCAAATCTTTTTGGGAGAGAGGGGGCAAAGTGCAGCCAACTCCTTTTTGTTTTTTTGGGGGGGTGGGGGGGGGGGGGTAGCATATATGTATATATATATATATATATATATATTTGCGTATGTACGATACACATCTCAGTTTTCGCTGGGCCTTGCGGTTAGCTTGTGGAGTGTCCACCAGCTCCCCGCCCAGGGCTGCACGACCCCTTCGCCGCCTTCCTGGAGATACGGACTCCCTCGGTGCGGGACCTGGAAACCCGCCTCCGGGAGCAACGGGTGGGCTCTTGCGATTCTGTACGTCCAACCAGTTCAAAGGGAAGAAAACGCGGGTGGAGGTCGATCAGGAAAAAACAGGCAAGGAGTTAGTTGGAAGATTTGTTCCCAGGGTTTAGTTGCAAGGGCAAGAACAGTACCTACTTACCAGTCGTTCGACTTATGTCTTGGTTGCGCAAGGCAACTTCTTCGGATTCCGAGACAGGTGGATGGCCCATAGACCACCCATAGCACCAGCTTTGCTATGACATTCAGTGGTTGGAACTCTTTAACATTATTGGAGGACCTCAATCCTCATGTGACGCAGACACCATCAACATATGTGGCTCGTGCTCAGAACATACAAAGATTTGAGTTCCCTGGTTTTGGTGGGACATCTCCAAATTAGCTAGAGACCGGACAATTTGAGCGAGCCTTAGGTATTTTCTGATGTCCCAAGGGTCCCCAAAGCACCATTCTCATAGGAGGGCTTCTTAAAATGACAGATCCCTTTTGGTTGGTATTAAAAAAATAATTAAACAACAAAAACGCACAGGGTAAACCCTAAACCCTAAACCCTAAATCCTACGAAACCGTCCCACGTGACCCGGGGTCACTTGAGGCGGGGAAGCCCAGCAGCCGCAGCACGCGGCGCGGAAGTCTCAGCATGCAGGAGCGCCTCGAGGCGGGGCTGCGAGGCAGACGAAGCGGGACCCGACCTCTTCTTGGACCCCCGTGTTATTTTTGGGTTCGATTTTCGGCCAATATGTTTTATTTTTTTGACCCTGAGACCATGGCCAATCTTTTTGTTTCGATTTTTTGGCCCATCTTTTTTTGGACCCCAAGATCACAACCACCGAGCGGTCTGATTTGCCTCAACCTTGCCCCGACCTTGGAAGGGTGTTTGACCAATTGAACCAGACAGCCAGAATTTTTCGCTGATTCACTCCGCGTGTTTCTTCGCAGCCGGTGTGCCTTGCTTCGAGCCCCCGTAATGTCTCGGCCAGGGCCTGAGGGGCCTTTGTTCCCCAAAGGCAGGGCTGGGGGGGGTGGGGGTGGTCCCATTTGTGTGTGTGTGTGTGTTTTTTTTTTTTTTTCTGGGGCCTCCAACATTGTGGTCTTCATTTTGGCTTTCCATGTAAAGCCGCAACGCAATGAATTCAGGAGGGGGTCCTTTACTTTTCGGTGCGAATATTTCGTCGCATGGAATTCCCCGGGGAGGAACTATGGGCGGGCGTTCGAACGGAGTAGAGGCGGTTCATATGGACACGCAACGAGAAACTCCGGACTCAGCCTTGCATGGTCGCTTGCCAGGTTCCAAGGCAACTTGTTACTTGTTGCTTACTACTGCCTCATTTGCGGAGTTGGTTTCAACATGTTTTTCCGAAGCCCTACAGGTAGGAAGGCTGTTCTTTCCACGTGTTTCCTGAACATAGCGTTCAAGCTACAGCCAAAGCGACTGTTCTGTCCTTTGCCGAAACCGTGGCATGCCAACCGCTCCTCCTGAGGCCCAACTGGTTTTCACAATCAGAATGGGCCCCTTTGAAGGGTGGGGGGCTGTTTAGATAGTGGCCCCAGCCTTGAATGTGCGCGATACATCTAAACTCGCGGATATCCAACTTTTCCAGCTGGAGAGTTCCTATTCCAGCCAATTTGAGCACAAACAATTTTGGCTGCGTTTAGCGAGCCTTTGATCGAATGATCCACTTTTGTCATTGATGCTGCCTAGCCAGAGCCGAGATATTCTTTGTCCCACTCATCTTCTTTGCTTGAAGAACAGCTACAAAAACAGAAGACATGCTACTTGTGCTTTTGTTTGGCAGCGCGATCGCAGACCAGACACATATGGATATCTCGGCCTGCTTTTCAATCAACCTCACCTCCTGCGGACAAAAATCGCATGGGCGTCCGCAGCCCTTGCAGTTTTTCAGGGGCTGTTCCTTTGGTTGGGGTAAAGGAGATGGGGTCAAAATCAGATTATCGGCCACTTTGCACACTAGCATGAAGCCAAGCATAGCTTGCAACACATGGCCGCTCCCTTCATGTGCTTCTGGTCACATGTGGCTGGCATGAAGCCAACCAATTGGAAGTCTCGCTCTTTTTTGGATGATTCTCCTCCCCCCATGCCCCCCATCCCCCGCCCATGGTGTCCGTTTGGTTTGCGCCGGATTTTCCCCAGGACTTCCCTCAGGAGGACTGGGGGGCTGAACTCGATGGACATCCCGGCGGTTCTCGCATCAAGTTAGGTGGTCTTAAAAAGGGCGGCTCGTCTTTGTTTTGAGGGCACTCCCTTTTTTGGTGGTTTTAAAGGAAAACCAAAAGGAACCGTCGTTGTTTGGGGTCCTCTAAAAACACACGCACACACACACATATCCCAGAATTCCAGAGGATGCAGTTGAAGACTGGCGAGCGCGCTCTTGAGGTGCATGCATTGATTTTGCAAGTCATACGACCAGCTGATGTCACGAACGGTGCTGCGCACTGAATCAACAAAGCTTCTTGTAAAGCAATCACCACACACGCACACACACGCACACTGGTAACCTCTACTCTAGATATGCTTCAAGAAAATACACATCAATCTCTAGACTGCTCAAACAAAGCAATGTATTGGCAATCAAGCAGGCAAGCAAGCAAGCCAGCAAGCCAGCAAGCCGGCCGGCCGGCTGGATGGCTGCCCAGCAACGCAAAGCCAAGCCAAGCAACCAAGCAAGACAAGCAAGCAAGCCAGCCAGCAAACCCGGAGCAAGTAAAGCAAGCAAAGCAAGCAAGGCAAGCAAAGCAAGCAAAGCAAGCAAAGCAAGCAAGGCAAGCAAAGCAACCAAAGCAAGCAAAGCAAGCAAAGCAAGCAAGGCAAGCAAAGCAAGCAAGCTTCCTAGGGTGTGCGACGGCCTTTGGTTTCTTCCCTATTTACTGACTGGCATAGTCGAGTTTTTTTTTTTTTTTCAGATGCTCCACACGCCAGTATTTTTGTTGCAGCCTTTTAACAGCGCTTTTTTGGTCAAAAGCCTGGAGAGCCATGTGCCTTGTTCAAACACTCGTTTACATTGGTAGGGATGGCCAGGACCGCCCCACTCATTTCAACCTATTTTCCTGGTGGCCCGAGGGAGTTTTCACCATGGGCTTCTTAGCCAAGTTGCCGTAGGACCGCGTGCTCGAGGCGCCGCAGGAGAGAGGTTAACATGCGGCGTGCCTTTTTCAGGGACTAGCTTTTTTTTTTGTTGTTTCACGGGGAAACCAACAGGGAAATAACTTTTTTGTTTTTTTCAAGGGGAAACCATCAGGAAAATATCCTCTTCTTCTTTTTTTTGGGAGGGGTTCCCCTCAACAAAGCCGCACCCGCACTTTAGCAGCACTTTACCCTCTCTCGCCTAGGACAGTCTAACACCCCCCTTGGGTTTGCCTGCTTTGTGCCCGGTGCGCAAGACCCAGCACCAGGGCGTGCATAAAGCCGCACGTGTGTCAGCTTCCCTCTAGTTGGTGGGTTGGTTTGGTGGTTTAGACATTAGGGGGTACCTTTCCCATTTGGTTTCAAAAGGAACTGAGCTTCACATCCCCAAACCGTCAACCCAAACCACCAACTAAGAGTTCCCTGAAAGTAAGTTGCATGCCGAGGTCATATCGTTCTCAAATCACCATTTGCAACGAGCACGTGAAACATTCACCTAAGATCAGTTTCTTTCTAAAACTTAGCAACGCATGGCCTTGTGTAGCAAAGTTGCTCTACGTAAACTTGGTTTCCATGTCACCAAATGGGTTCCTCTGGTGCCAAGGGCACCGGTTCTGACCATAACATCCACCCCCAGCTTTGGGTGCAGAGGGGTGACCTGAAAATTCGCCAAGCCAAAAGCCTTGCAAAGGTACCTTCGGATTGTTCAAAGGACCTCGCGCAGTAAACTTTGAAGGTCAGCAAAGACAAGTTTGGCGATGCTGTGCTTCTGGTCGCTGGTTGCAACAGCGTCTTGTTTTTCAGCGGCACTTTTGCCCTGCGTCCCATGGTCAACGGTCAGGTGGGCCTTTCACGTGTCAAACCCGCGCGGTCGAGGGAGCTGGACAGGTCGACCGGCTGGATGCCAAAGCTATGGATGCAGACCTGGAGGAGAGCCCGCAGGAGTCCAAGGGATCCACCAAGCTTCTGGTTGCACCACCAGAAAAACCACCTGGCCGCATGGGTGGGGCTTGAAGAGAACTGAACCATGGGACTGAGTTGATACTTGGCTGTCCAGGCTCATGCCTGGCCCATGACTTGCCACCCGCGAGACTGGCCAATTGGACACCTGGTTTGACTCAAACGCTCGCCATAGGCATACGCAAGATTGACGTAAGGTTCCATATCACCCTCCGGATGAACATGCAGGCCATGTAGGCCCCTTTGGGGAACACAGCTCGTTTCCCCGACCTTTCCCTTCGACGGAAGAACTAGGAGGGAGGGTAGCCTCGTGAACTCCACATTGCCATTGCAACGCGTGAGTGGTTGGCCAGGAGACTCAATTCAGACCCGTGGCTTGTAGGAAGCCCCACTTTGGTTGAGCGTTTTTTTTTGAGGGCCCAATTTCAGGACACCACGTTTCCGTGTACATCCAAGGTGTCCAGGGGCCCCAGTTTTGGGATGCCATTGGCTTAGCCCGCCCCGCGTGGGCGGGCACCAAGCACCAAGCACCACCTCAGCTCCCTCGACCCAGGTTTGTCTCTTACCTGCGCCTGCGCCCGCCGAAGCCGGTCTGGGCCTAGGGGGCGATTCACGTGAAGCCCGGGCTGAGGTTGAGCTGGTTGGATGCTTCTGTGTCCCCAACAACTCACTCCCCAAGTTCCGTTCGGACTTTTAATTTTATACTTTTTAAGGCAAAGACCATTTTCGTGCAAATAAAAAGGTTTGGACCTTCTTTGGCGGCAACGGTGCCAAAGCTTGCGCCACTCGCTTGATAGGCGAACTGCTTCAGTGTGGGGATGTGTCAGAACTCTGTTTGAGATGGTGTTGGAAAGGGCACGAACGTCCAGGTCCATGGTGCAGGTCTGTCTTGAATTGGTACCCTTTTTTGGTGGTGCTAAAGTGTTACTGTAACCTGAGACCTTTTGGACACCTTTGGCAGAACTCATGACATGCTTAGCAAGCTTGGCACCATTATGCGCCGCCTGCCAAAGCGACTCATGCCCAACAGGTTACAAGCAACCCCTCTGGCATTTGAGCCACAATCAAAAACGGGTAGATGAAGGTTAGGGACAATCCCCTTGCCATAACTAGCTGCGGACCTCCGCCTTCTTAATTCTTGAAGCAGGGTTCTGGGATTACGACCATTTTAACACCGGGTTTTGAGAATGAATCACTTGATGTCTTGGTCCCGGCCACGGAGCTGGCCACTTGGGTCTGGCTCAGGTCGAAGAGAAGCCAGAGCCTCCGCTGGAGCAAAGCGCGGACCGTGGGGGCGGCGCCACGGGTCCCGTGTGGGTGGGTGGCTCGTCTTTTTGAGCTGGCACACCTTTGTTGGCTCCGCGGAGGGTTTTGGCCTTTGACTCGGGAATGCTTCAGATCCAAAAGACGGCCGCAGCATGCCGCTGGAGAATAGCTTTTTACGTGGCAAAGTTCACATGAAGAGTCTGCTCTGCTCGATACTATGACCTGGTTCAGCAGCTTGGGCCTTCAGAGGCTTTGGATGCAGCAAGGAAGTCTCTTCGGGATGCCGGGCGGGAGTTCCAGCCATTTTACGGAGTGCTTCCTTGTTCAAGTTGCTCACGAAAACATGGCGGTTTTCCTATCGGCACCGCCAGCTCCGGCAGTTCGATTTGCGAGCAGAAGAACTCCCATGTTGGGACACAACTGCGAATTGTGAAAGTTTGGCTGTCGGTCAAAAGCAGGGTAACCCCAAAATGCCCTGGTAAATGGAAACAAGGACTTGAACATTCATGTCGTCCATATCCTGGTTTTATTTGAGCCAGACCAAACCCCATGGCGGCCCCTTCCGTATCCAAATGGGTGTGTTTTTTTTTCAGGACGCTCCCCATAGAAATTTCGGCTGTCCTGGATTCTGTTCGGTTACCAGGGTGCCCTGAGGACTTGAGCCATACTTCGCTTCTCAAAAGCCGGAAGGCGAGTCTCCGGGCCAGCCGCTTTCGCGAATTTTTGCGTCAGATCTGCGCGAAGACGTGCTGAAGACCAAGAAGCAGCTGCTGGAGGCCGGCGGAAACAGCCTGGATGCCCCGTTCGCCATGCTGCAAGGAAACTTCCATTTGTTTAAGATTTTTGTTTTCCCCTGTTGGTTTCAAAGGGAATCTATCACTACTGGATGTTTTTTGTTTTTGTTTTTTTTTGTTTTTTTTTTCAGGGGGCTGAAGCAAATGGAAGTAAACCAACCACAATCCATGGTTCCTCTTGTTCCCGACTTGCAATATTAGGGCATCCACCGCAGGGGTGGTCAATTGACGCGGAACAATCCCTAGCTCACTTGGGGCGTAAAGCAAGTAATGTGCCCAGATCGACACTCCGTTTATTGGATTTTGAATCGGCGATGCTGATGGCGGACAATGACAATGGCGGTCTGGAGTATTGCCCAAATTCAATCGGGGAACCCCAAAATGAGGGGTTTCCCTTTGGTTGCTTTACCCCAAGCAGGGTGCCCCCAACAAACAGACATACTCATGTGGGCTGAAGGATCCAGTCTTGGCCAATGCAGGGTACAAACGCGAGGCCGCCAACTTGTTTGTTTGCTGGCTGTGCAGGCCAACTCCCCTCGAAAGCATTGGAAGGCTCCACATCAACCTTCCCCTTCCATCAAGACTTGGAAGTAAAAGAAGCGGTCGAACATGTCCCACTTCCACCTCCGCGGTTTTGACCGCGGGCCCTTTTTTTCTTTCCTTTCAGGCATCTGCTGGCGATTCCATGGCTAGAACCTGCGAAAGCCATCCCCTTGAAGGTCCGATTCTTCTTTGGTTTTGGTTAAGAAGAACACTTTGCAGATCCATAAGAAAGGTTGGGAAGCTTCCACCTTCCGGTTGCGACCGTCCCCCATTCTTTATTCTATTTTTGGAGCATTGGACTACTTTGCAGACTTCGCGAACTTCCTCCTTTAGATTTTTTTTGGTATTTTTAACAGGGCAACCTTTGCAGATGTGCCAATGGACCCACCAACCCTTCGGGTTGAATCGATTCCCTCCAAACTCAGATCTCCATCTCCGAATCGATCAGGTGGCCCTGCGCATGGAGATGCTGGCGTGGGGCTCGGAAAATGGCGAAACGTTGGTCCAGGGAAGATCTGGAATATCGGGATATCCCGCAGCATTTTTGTTTGTTTAAATAAATAAATATATATATATATATATTATATGTATACATACATGTAATATATGTATATATCTGTAATATGGATGTCGTAGTTACCCCGCCAACAAAATACGTTTTTGTTTGTTCTGTTTCCCTTCAAACCAAGTTCAATGGCCCGGGCTGCCAGCCCTGATGGGGGGTAGAACTTCCGATAGCTGCCGTCTCTTAGCTTTGGCCGGCATGAACTTTTTGGTCGGTTGTTGTTGTTACTTGGCTAGGACAAAACCATTCTTGCCCGCCGAGTTACTGCATGACAAGTCGAATCGTGTGACGAGGGCCAGCTTTAGACATTTGCTCAATGCACAGCTGGCAGAGCAAGGGATTTTGCAGCCAACCAACCATCGGGTGACCCACCGCAAACGCCTAGCTGGCAGCTTCAATCCTCTCTTGGCAGCTCAACATACATACCTTAATGATTAGGACATCTTATGTGGATCCACTGAGCATTTGTCTACCACACATGGGCGAGTGCTTTTTGAGGGTACGGGGTTGTTTGACCACCATTTTCTTCGAGTCCCCCACCTGGGTAGCTCGTCATTTTTGGGGCGCGCTTTCGGGGTTGTTTTACTTGACCGCACAGGGATAACCCACGGGATCCACCACCATTTGGGAGTTCCCCACCGTGGATGGACGAAGTCTGCTTCGCACCGGTTGGTGGTCTATCTTAATATTAAAATTGGGTTCACGCATCACTGGCGGTAGCCACCCAGAACATTTCCCCATTTCCAAAGAAGAGTCGGAAATCCCCAGGACCACCATGTTTCATTTTGGGGGTCCCCCAAGAACACAAGGACGCACCCAAATCAACGTGGAATCCGAAGCGGGGGCCATGGACCATGGATTTCCACTTCGCAGCCACCGAGGCCTCGGACCCCGAGACGGCGGAGGAGACCGCCCTGCGGCTGCGGCGCCTGCGCAAGGCGCAGAGGCGCGGCTTCGGAATCGCGCCGCGACTCGCGTCGCCGCCGCGACTCGCGTCGCTTCCGGTGGCCCTCGGGTGGCGTAGGGGGGGGGGTCACCAGAGTTGGGTGGGAAAAGCCCCGAAAACCCGAAACGGGGGCTCACGTCCTGAGGTCCGTTGCGGACTTGATACACTTTGGGCTTGAAGCAGTTTGGTACATAAGAAGTTTGGGCTTTTGGCCAATCCACTCGAGCGGAAGTGAGGGGAGGGCAGGGGCTTCATTGGTAAGCCGTCTTGAAGTTGTCCTGTCCTTGATGGGTTCGGCGGTTTGGGTTGCTTTTGAACTTTTGCTATTGGGAAGGCGTTTCTTCGGGGTTTCACATCTTTCGTTTACTTGGCCGTTTGCTTGGTACCTGATATAAAGATCATCAGTTGCAACCAAACGGGGTGTAACCCAACGTCCATGGGTGGGTGTGTCTTTTTTCAGGGACCCCCCAAAGGGTGGTTGTCCTTTTGGTTTTGCTACAACCACCAGAAAAGGGATACCCTCAAGAAAATGCACACCCGGGTGTTGAGCGAGCCGGTCGCTGTGACTCGACAGGTACCTGCTGCAGCCTGAGCGCGCAGTGGAGGCCCTCAGTGGCAGCGAGGAGCCGAGTGGGCGGTCGCCTCGGTTTTTGCACAAAACAAACATACTGTGGGTGGACGAAATCCATTTCGCGACACTTTGTAACCATAGGAAGCCATCGGTTGTTGTATCATAGGTGGTGCGAAATGGATTTCGTCCATAGTAGAACCTCCACCGGGGTTCCTGGAAGACCATTTTCCTTAAGGGATCTCTGGGTTCCATGTGGGCGACGGTCAAAAACCTATGTGTAAAAGTTTAGTAAGGAGCATATTCATGTGTTCTGGCGCTGCGCGCGCGAAAGGTCGCGAGTGGGCGCCGGAAGGTTTGGCGAAAGGGCTGGCCACAATGATGATAAAGGATGCTGATTTAGCACTCTGAATGGTGTGAACATGTTTTCAATGCTGTAGAAATAGCTTTTGGACTGTTGTTTATTCCATATATGCCCCTCGCGCCTGCATGTTGGTATGCCGTTGTTGGGAGTTGCCCAAAAGCTATTTCGTCCAAGGCCAAATAACATTTGGGCCTGTGGGTTGGTCCACAAGATGCAAACCAGGGCACCCCCAAAACCTGTTTTCGGCACTTGAAAATAACATTTGGGCAGGTTCTGGGTTGGTTTGCAGGCCAAGGGGCCGAAAGTACAGACCAGGCACCCCCAAAACCTGTTTTGGGCGCTGGAAAATAACATTTGGGCAGAGCTTTTCCTTGAAGATGTGTGCATGGATGGATGGATGGATGGATGGATGGATGGATGGATGGATGGATGGATGGATGGATGGATGGATGGATGGATGGATGGATGGATGGATGGATGGATGGATGGATGGATGGATGGATGGATGGATGGATGGATGGATGGATGGATGGATGGATGGATGGATGGATGGATGGATGGATGGATGGATGGATGGGGGGGTGGGTGGATGTGGATGGACGGATGAGAATACAGACCAGGGCGCACCCAAAACCTGTTTTGGGCAGTGGAAAATAACATTGGGGCAGGTTTCGAGTTGCCTTTGGAGCTTTGAGAGGTCCTGCGGCAAGCAACCTCCACAGACATTTGGAGGTTCCGCCAATCCACTCCATTAGTGCAGTGGTGACATAGTCCTTGAGTTCATGGAACACCAGTGGCTCCCCAGTTCCATTTTAGATGAGCTCGCTTTCTTGCTAGCGGCTTGATGTCCAAAGACGGAGCACGGAAGGCCCCGTCGGGCCCAAAGCCCAAACATGTGCTGCCTAGAGGCTTTGGACGTGTACCGGCTTCGCGCAAATGCCCCAACCTGATCACATGTGCGCGCTCAAAGTGATGCGTTGTTTTTTGCAACTGGCCGCGGGCGTTATTATTTCTTTGGATTCTCGCTGTCATCCTTTGTATTACTTCTAGCGAGCTTGGCTGGGGGTGAAACGCCCATTCAGATCGAAGTATTATTGTCCTCATTTTAAAAAACAAGACATGTATTGTTATAATTATTAACAACATGTCTTATTCTTCTTATTATATACCTAGGTATATGACTTATTGGCTCCCCTGAGCAAACCCGGTGAGCTATTCGTGTAGAATCCTCCAGGCAAGGCAAATGGTAGAACACCTGGCTTTAGGACCGATTAGTAAAGCCAAAATTTGGGGGCCTGCTCGTGTCAAGTGGCCCGAGTTGCGAGATTCCTTGAAAACATCGGGTGCACGATGGCTGTTTAGGTGGGGCAGCTTGTTCAGGATGGGTACACTTCCTCAGACTAACAGAAGCTCCCCCAATTGGCCTTTGTAAATGGAACCAAGTTTTCCAAAGGGGTCCTGGGAGCTTCCATGTTAGTTTGGGCAAGGGTATTTGCATTGCCAGATTGCAACTGGGACTCGAAATGAGTTGAATCTCATGTCAGCGAACCGACCTGTGCAATGGGTGCTTTGTGGCTTTGGGTTGATTTTCTGGGTTCGCAGCAGGGAATGAGGGAATGACCCCTATAAACCATCCCTTGTGGTTTCCCTCAAAAGAATCCCTAGGTTCATTCCCAACATCGCACCACCCAGACGAGATGCCCCCTTCAGGACGAGGAGATGACGGTGCAGACCAAGATTGTCGCCGCGAGCCCTTCGCACGCCAAGAAGGCCGCGCAGAGGCGGATCGATCGCGAATCCATATCCGGGTTCCGTGAGGAGGGGCGGTGCGGGTGAGGGAAATGACCATTTTTTGAGTGGGTACCCTTGTTGGGGGTTTCAAGGTAAAACTAAAGGGAAACCAGCAATCTTTGGGGCTACTCCGATTTGTTTTGACGATGCTTGCTGTCAACGCTGGCTACCAAGGCAGGCACATGGGTCCTTTGCGAAAAGTCAGGCAATCCGTCTTTGAGCGCATGTTGTACTTATCGGAAGTAACCCGCGAAGAGTATCACAGTGTTGCAGCAGCTCTGAAACGTAGGCAGAGCCGCAAAGTCAGTTGGCTAATTATTGATAGTGTATGGCCAAACTGACAAAACCTAAGTTCGTTCGAAGATTTAGGTGAAGTTGAACGAATAGCAGCACCGCGCAAGTGTGTCAAACAACGGCCACACTCTGTCTACACGCTCTTCTCTGGAACTGATCCAGTCTTGTTCTGCAACCTCTTAGACAAGCGCATCAACTGTGCGCGAGACATTAGTTGTTTCTTCTTTTTTTACAGGACTTCCAGAGATCTGTGGCGGGCCTGTCAGGCGGCGGTTCAGCCAGCTGAAAACCCAAACCCTGACACCCCCGGCGCACGAAACTCAGTCCCTTTGGTGGACGAAGCTTTGGAGAAGGAGCAATGGACCTTCCCTGTCGAAGATGCCTCGAGCGGGGGCAGAAGCTCCTTTGTACTTTGGTTCTTTTGAGAGGCACTACATTCACAGTTTTGGCGGTGTTTGCCATCATGGCGGGGTTTTGTTTGGATGATGGCATCTCGCTGATCCGCCAAAAGGCAAAAACATGGCACCCATACACCAACTCAGGCGATAAGCACCTGGCCTTGTGGATGATTTTTGGTGTCACCCAAACCGCGAAGCCATCTTGTTGGCCGGATCCTTGAGCCAAGCAAACCCGCTCGTCCAGAACCCGGACTGAAATGGCCCGCTGTACCTCGTTCCAAGTTGTCAACTGCACTAAAGCAGTGCGGCAGAAGATGTCTATACCTACAAGCTGGAGTATATCTTGCTGCATGGACGACCCGAAGACTTGCTGCGATGCTTGCTTAAAGACAGTTGCAACCCCCACTGCCAGAATCATGCGGCTTCCCTTCCGACCGCCCAAGCAGCCATGGAACATCTCGTGCGACCTCGGTTTGTCTCAAGGACCAGTCTGGTGTCCATTTGGATGCAGCATGCCAAGATGTTCGCCCGCCCCCCCTTCCCCCGGGCGGGTTGCCTTTGATTTCAAAAAACACCTGCCGCAAAAGGGGCCCAAAGAAGCAGCCCTCCTTCCCCCCCGCGGAATCGATTGGTGTCCCCTCCTCGCCAGTGAAGAGCTCTCACTCTCGCAGCGGCGCTGGAGCGTGGGCATGGTGCGGAGGCTGGGGATGGCTCCAAGAGAGAGGCTTAGGGCGTGTCCTTTTTGGAATTTGGACCCTTTTAAGGGTGAAAAAGACTATGGACCTGCACTTTTTGATGAAATTGAATGAGTGGTGAAAAGAGAACTCGCCAACCCCAACAAGTCTGTTTGTGTTTGGATCCCACTTTTTGAATCCGTATATGGTTTGGGGGCCTTCGAAAGTATATGTCCGGGGAGTACTGCCTCGATTCAAAATTCGTGCAGCCTTGGATGTGTTTATCATTGAAGTCTTTCAATGTCACTGCACTGTGATGCCCAGCCTTATGCATAAAATGGCTGGATTCTGCTTGCTTTTGTTGCAACAATTGCATGAACACCTTGATGCAACCAGTGGTGACCGCAATGAGTCAAAGATGAGATCTCATCCAGCCAAACACATGTGAATACTGAATACGCCAAGGACCACATGTGTGAATTCTATGCAGTTTTACGGCGGCTGGCTTGAGTTCCCGCGCACGACTGTGGCTGAACGCCTACCATAAGGGATGCGGCTTCCACTTAAAAGCTTCTGGGCAGGGCTGCCATGGTATTCCCAAGAGTGCAATGTTCGAACAAAATGGCCCCTCACCATTTAAGAGTCCCCTCTTGTGAAATCTTGCTGCTTGTCCTTGCCTGGCAATTCTTCCGGATGGCTTTGGGCCAACTATTAAACCAACCTCACCACTGCCAGAATTCCTTTGGAGGTCCCCAGTTTCTAGACCACCTCTTGCGTGGATCAACCGCGTGGCTTTTGCTTTTACGGTGACTCGCATTCCCAGGTCACAAAAGCCAGGGCTATTTGGTATGCCATGTTTGCCCACGTTTGCCCACGTTTGCCCACGTTTGCCCACGTTTGCCCACGTTTGCCCACGTTTGCCCACGTTTGCCCACGTTTGCCCACGTTTGCCCACGTTTGCCCGCTTTTGCCCATGTTTGCCCACGTTTGTCCACGTTTGTCCACGTTTGTCCACGTTTGTCCACGTTTGCCCATGTTTGCCCAACGTTTGCCCAACGTTTGCCCCCACGTTTGCCCCCACGTTTGCCCCCACGTTTGCCCCCACGTTTGCCCCCACGTTTGCCCCCACGTTTGCCCCCACGTTTGCCCCCACGTTTGCCCCCACGTTTGCGCCCACGTTTGCCCCCACGTTTGCCCCCACGTTTGCCCCCCACGTTTGCTCCCCACGTTTGCCCGGGCGTTTGCCCCCGCGTTTGCCCCCACGTTTGCCCCCACGTTTGCCCCCACGTTTGCCCCCACGTTTGCCCCCACGTTTGCGCCCACGTTTGCGCCCGCGTTTGTGCCCGCGTTTGTGCCCGCGTTTGTCCCCGCGTTTGTGCCCACGTTTGTGCCCACGTTGTGCCCACGTTTTTGCCCACGTTTTTGCCCCCGTTTTTGCCCACGTTTTTGCCCACGTGTTTGCCCACGTTTGTGCCACGTTTGCCCATGTTTGCCCACGTTTGCCCACGTTTGTCCACGTTTGCCCACGTTTGCCCACGTTTGCCCACGTTTGTCCACGTTTGCCCACGTTTGTCTACGTTTGCCCACGTTTGTCCACGTTTGCCCACGTTTGCCCACGTATGCCATGTGTGCTCTCATGCTTTTGCACATGCTTCTACTCTTGCATTTGCCCATGCTTTTGTCCATGATTTTTCCCATGCTTTTGTCCATGATTTTCCCATGCTCTTGCCCATGCTGTTGTGAATGGTTTTGCCTATGCTCTTGCCCATGCTTTTGCCAACCCCATGCTTTTGCTCGTGCTCTTGCCAATGGTTTTGCCCATGCTTTTGTCCATGCTTTTTCCAATGCTCTTGCCCAGGATAGACATGACACATTTGGACTGACTCACAAACTCCTTGTGTTCCTCCAGGCAGCCGCCCCCGGATATTTCCACCCCCACGCCCTCGCGACCGAGCACTGTCTACAAGGCCACGGAATCCGATCAGATTCGAGCGCTTCTTCGGGCTGTTTGGCGGGGTGCCAAACCCCTGGAGTTTCTGGAGTTTGCATGCCAAGCTCTGGTTCTTGCGAAGAATAGAAGCATATCTTGCGATGTCTCTGATTGCTTCTTTTGACATCAATGTCGCTATGCTCATGGCTTGCTTCGCCTCCAACCCAAGGCCAAAGGGGCGGCTGAAAGGCTCTTTGGCTGAACCCATTTTGACGGGGGGGGGGAAGCTCGGAAACTGGGCTTCCCACGTGGCCCTGCAAGCCTGCCACTTGCTCAGGACGAGCTCCGGCTGCCAAGTCCCATGAAGGCGCGGGGAGTTTTTGTTGGGTGCTGGAGCCGGTTGCGGGGGGTAGCCAACAGATGGTGTGCATATCTTGACCCTCCCTCCAATCAGAAGCTGACAGGAGGGTGTTGGAAGGCTAGTTTCCTCCTGTGGAACCTGCCCACGTCCATTTCTGGACAGAGGCTGGCCGTTTTGGGAAGACTCCGCCTTTCGCCTTTGGGATCGAAGCCCGGCGGGTTTTTCCGCAAAGCTTTAGCTCCTGGCGCGGAGCTCACCGGCCGCGGCCAGAGGCCGACCAGGATGTAAGCCCAACCACGTTGTGCCTTCGAATTCGCTCATTGCTTATGTTGTGTTGGCACATCAGCTGCCTCAAATCGGGACTCTTTGACATATTGCCCTTCTCGGCTCGAAAGCAATTCCAATTCCCGAGGTCTCGATGTCCTCGTCGTTTGCATCCGTCCAAAGCAAAGGAGAGCAAAGGGCATAGAAATGATTGGCCCAGGGGAGAAAGACTTCTGTGCCTCTGCCCTTTTTCGTTCGCCAGGGCTCCAAGTGCAAGCCTCAGACTGCGAGCACCAGGCCGACCTTTGGCTTCACTTAGGAGGGTCTTGGAGCAAGGGAAGCCTAAGGGCAGACACGTCGGCTTTTTTCGGCACCGCATTCCTCAGTTGGACAGGCGACCGGGATATCATTCCAGCGAGTGAGATTGTAAGAGCGCAAACAGCGAAAGCACCGTCAATTCGAGTCAAGTGTTTGCAGTTCAAGATTTACGACTTAGTGTTTATAGTTAGCGTGAGTTAACTGGCATGGTGTTCTGTGTCGTGTTTTGTGTTGCTGGTGTGATGTGGTTTGACTTTTCGCCCATTGCATTCGAGTTGAGTGCGATTTTGCCAGTGGGTGGAACCCTCTCAAGCGTGTGTGTGTGTGTGTGTGTGTGTGTGTGTGTGTGTGTGTGTGTCTCTGTGTGTCTCTGTGTGTCTCTGTGTGTCTGTGTGTTTGTGTGTCAGTGTCAGTGTCTGTGTCTGCATGTACCGGTTTGTTTCAAGGGAACCAAACTTGCTGCGATAGGGAATGACCTTCCGGGTGGGAATGAACCCAAGGATTCCCTTACAGGAAGCCATAGGGGATGGTTTTCTCGGAGTCAGTCCCATTCCCAAGGTCTGCCCCACAGCTCCCGCCTGGGGCCCCCAGCAGGTGCTGGCAGGGCGTGTCCAAAAAAAATTAAAAATGGGGACACTCTCCCCCCCCCCCCGAAGAAAAATGGGTATGTGGTTCTCTATCGTTCATTATTGTCGATTGACCTCCATTATGCAATGGAAAGTGCCCAGTTGCTGGGAGCAGAGAAGAACGAACATGGGCTTCTCTTATGTGGCTGACGCTCATCAACTACGATCAACCTTCTTTGAGCCGTGATTTGAGGCTAGGGCGGGTAGGACTGACAACTCAATCGAACAATCCTTTGGGATTTCACAATCATGTTCGGATGAGTCGTAGGTGACAAGGGGATTCAAAAGGAGATTCCTGTAAGAATGATGGTTTCTTGGCTTCCGTGTTAATCTGGGGAAAGGAGAAGGGGAACAAACTCTAAGCCCGGAACTTTGGGGGGAAATCAAGTGGATTTCCAGGAAACACGTGAAGTAGCCATGGGTTTGCTCAGCAAGCGTAAGTACAAGCTTGTTTGGGAGTTATTGTGTTCATGGAAAATGGATTCATTCTCACCAGGGGCAATGCAAGCAACTGAAGGTTCAACACAACATATGCTGACAGCTCTGACAAGGGACTGATGGAATATTGGTCCAGGGACTGATGAGATCGAATGCACTAAACTGTTGCAGAAGTCAGCAGTGAGTTTGATAGTTCTCAGCAGCAAGGGAGTGACGGAACGCAAGTCAAGAAGCCAGCCAGCCGCTTCTGGCATTGCAGATGTGTCGGTCAACAGCACTGATCCTTCTACTGCATGTGAACTAAATCCGCATCTTTCCCCATTTCTTGTGGGGAATGGAACAATACGCCAAACCATACGGGTAAATTAGGGGTAAATGAGCTCCAAATCTGGCTTAACTGGCAGATATCTTCTTTGGGGTTTGGTCCGGGGGTCAGTGGACGTCCTTAAGAGTCAGCTTTCGCCTTAGGTCGGTGCCGCTGTGCAAGCAGAAGCCCACGTGCGCGCGACACACCCGAACTGCGAGGCTTCCCGAGCTAGGCTTCCATTTGGAAGCGCAGAGTTGTGAGCACAGGTGTCGTTCTGTTCGGTGAGTTTGGGTGGAAATGGATGGGGATTCCACTGTTTTGGATTGGTCTTATGGCTCCATCCGGGGACACCCATGAAAATAAGCCAAAAGGACACCTATGAGCCGAGGCTTTTGGGTCAAGGGAACATGTCACCGGAAGGTGGTGCCAGGCCATGGCCCTGGAAGGTTGTGGCTGCCACTGCGGGAAAGACTGGTTGCCGGGTCTGGCTTCAGTGCATTTAGCAGCAGTCCCCTGCCAACTGAGTGCAACTTGTGTGAGTCGGAGACTCTGAAGGAATCCTATATGACACAGTGGTCAGAAACCCGTTCCCTGACCCGAGCTGATGCTCATGCTACTCATGTGCCACGCCTTCAGTTCATCTTGTGCATGTCTGCAGCTTTGAATCTGCTATGTGGCCATGGGTCAAAAGCAAGTCACCCCAGTGAACATCCCAATCCCCACTAAAATAGAGAAAAATGGGTGGTGCACCCCAAAATGCTGCCATTGGTTTTGACCCACAGCCATGTTTTTTCCAGGTAAAGCGGAGGTGAAAATCTCCGGCGGCAAAAAGGGCCCCTTGATGCCTCCAGGTACACGACTTGGGAGGGGGATCTGGTGGTGGACGATGTCAGCAACGTGCCCCTGCGCCCTGGCACGGTTGGGGGGGGGGGGTTGGCGGCGCATATGTTTTCAGGCCCACGGGCTGTGGCCCTGCGGATTCTCGTCAAGCTGCATTTCAGATGGTACATGTTGGTCGATGTGTTGCACCCCGCAGAGAAACCGAGCTGATTTGGATCCGATTTGTTTGTGAAGCAGGTGTTGGACGTGTCTTTTGGGCAAGCCTTTTGTTTGTTGCGTCCGGGGCTGGAGGGACGGCAAATTTCTGCCTGGGTTTATGGCAGCCCATTTCTCTCCGAGGAAGATTGGGAAATAAACATGGAACTGGGGCACCCCCCCACTCCGGGTGAAGGTCATGCTGTTCGCGAGACAAGTGCCACTGGCTCAGGACCGGTTGGTTCTACAAGACGAGGACAGGTCCCAGATTTTGTGCAGACGTTGGCTGAAGTCGGCGATGTCGAAGGTAGTGTAAATGGTGTATCTCAAAATACGGGGACCCCCAAGAATGGTGGTTTCCTTTTGTCTTCCCTGCAAAACAAGCCCAAAACGAGTACCCTCCAAAGACCAAATGCCAATGCTGGCGGTCAGGTGATTCGGGAGTGTTGCCAGAGGAGACTTTCAGATGCTATGGGTAGGTCGGTAGGTCCCAGAGTTGATCCTGCCGGCGTGAAGCGGGAAAGCTCAACGTGAGCTGTGGCCCCCCTCCCGTGCTGAAACTAGCTGGTGCTCGCCTGCCGGGATGATCTCTTTGAAAACTTGAGAAAGAGCCTATACTAAATGGGTGAGGCTTTTGTGGAAGCCATTAGCTGCTACTGGGCTTGAGGGTCCTTTGTTCCTTTTCTTCGGGCGGCCTGTTCCGCATTCGCATGGGTTCAAAGTAGCTTTCAAGCGGTTTTGGTTTCGAGATTTTTCACAAAACACCGAAACCACTGGTGCATGGGAGGAAAGAAAAAGACCCCGCCTCCCACCACGCGCCGTTCTGTGTTTTGTCGCCTCGCTCCCCTCCCCAACAACCCCCCCCCCCAACGTCAGCTGCAGGAGTTGGAACATCCATATCCTGAGGAAGGACCTTCAGGCAGAGAGGCGGATACCTGACATGGCGGGAGGCCGGGGGTGGGCTGGGTGCCGGGGGGGGGGGGGGGACAGTGCGGGGGTTGAGTGGGGCTGAGTGGGGGGGTTGAGTGCGGGGGTGGCGGATGGTCGAATTGCGCAAGCTAGTCTTGCTGGTGCGATAGGTAGGGAATGACCTTCCGGGTGTTGGGAATGAACCGGAAGGAGATTCTTTTGAAGGAATCCACAAGGGATGGTTGATGGGGGGTCAGCAAGTTGTTTTAAGCACCATCCTTGAAGAGCCCCATTGTCCACTCCTGCTTGTTGGAAACTTGGTAGAGAGGCATCCAAAGCTAGCTTTCGAATGAGGGTGAAGCCAGAATCCATTGGAAGGAACATTTACCCTTCCCAACTCCGCCAAAAAACCCACCTTTCCGCTTCTTGGCTTTTGTCTTCTTCCCCGAGAAGGCCTCGAGAACAGGTTCCATAGATACTAGTTCTTCTGAGGCCCCGAGCACTTTCCTGCTATCCTTCACACAATCCATGGACAAGAAACACTTGTAACAAGTTTCCTGGTTTTACCGCTTGTCACTCAAGAATTTGCCCCATCCCAGCACTTGACCGGGTGGCTTTGGAAGACCATTTCCTAGCGACGCTTTGGCGGGTTTTCCTCCGGCTTTGGGAGGCGGAGTGGTCTTCGGCAACGGCACAATGCCGCTCTTCAGCGGCAGCCACCTGCTGAATACGGGCTACTTCTACGCCTTCCAGGTTTGGCCGGTTGGCTTGGGTCGTGTGCTTTGGATGAGGGACAAAAAGAAGCACGAACCCTCGCGTCGGAAGGGTTTGGTTGGGTAGTCGGGTAGTCGCTGGATTAAAAGCATATGTTAACGCCACCATGTGACGAGGCAGAGCGTCCGGGGTTGGCGGTCAGATGGGATCTCGGGAACTGCTCATTGAATTAGGTCTTGGAAAGGAACAATCAGCGTTTTTTTGTTCTTCTTCTTCTTTTTCTTCTGCTTTTTCCAGGACACCTAAAGGACATCACACAAAATCTGAGGAGGTCCACCATTGGCTCACTTGCCCAAAGCGAACCGACCTTTGAATCTTTTGGCCTTCCCTTGGTCCATTTTTAGCGGCCCCAAACGGTGATCACAATTCGTTTCCAGGTCCTTTGGGCAAGGCTACGTTTGGATCCCCGGGACCCCTTTTCCGGTTGTCTTAAACGGGGTTTCCCCATTCGGGATGCCACAAACATCCTGGGAGGTTGATTTGGAGAACCCAGCTTTTGCTTTTTTTTGCAGCTGCAGGTGGATGCAGTTGACGACCAGCACTTCCCGCCGGGGAGCTTAGGTTTGGTGCAAGCCCTTGAGGCTGCACCGGAAAACACCCCCTTTTCTGTGGGTTTAAAAGGGAACCAACAGGAAAAGCGCATATTTGCGTTTGGGGGGGTCTCCATAAATCAGTATATGGGTGTGGCTTTTGTAAGGTTAGACCCCCCAGCAAAAACCAGAATATATTTGACAATGGCTTCCTTAAAGACCCACCGAAAAGACTGGGGGTACCAACCAAACAAAGACGAGCCACCCAAAAAGCCCTGTTGTGACGTCGTGCCGTACCCTCAAGAAATACAGCCCCCACGAGAGTGAATCAGTGAAGGTCTTAGGAATGTGGGAAGTCCATCAGAATCAACTCATGGCGAGTGAGGTTTGGTCTCAGGCCGAAGTACACCGCAGTCACACATCTGAGGTCTGCGAGGGTGTCCATTCCCCCAAACCATTTCCCCCAAAAAAGTGTTGAGTATGCAGCCCTAAAACAGCGGGTGTGTGGTCGAACACCTTGCCCTGGGTGTGGTGTACCCTGCCGGCGGCTTAAGCGCCACGGGATCGGTCGCAGCTGTCTCCATCCAGCGGTTTTGCCTGGGGTTGCTCAGGGCCTATGTCGAGCAACTGTCCCTCAGGAGATGGACGTGGCTCAAGTATAGGGGACCGCCCTTTTTGGAGGGTTTGGCTTCAGGACGCCACGAGGGAAACCACCTACCTGGAGTCCCCAATTTTGAGAAACACCCATATTATGGGGGTGTCTTTTTTTGGTGGCACCACTTTTAGGGTTGGTAAGGGACACCGACAGGAAAACCGAAGCCATTTTGGGGTGGTTCCCTATTTTGAGACAAACCCATATCGGACACCTCACCGGCCAGTCTTTTTGTTGTTTTTGAGGGTACCTGGATTGCCAAGTTGCTGCTTTTTGCCGGACACTTTACCCCAAAGCAGTCACAGCTTCTGGGGAAAAAAAGAGCAGCAACTGGCGATCCAGGCAGCCGCACGCCCCTTTTTGGGGGTGGTTTGGTTGGACGCCAAAAGGACACCTACTTTAAATTTTGGGAGGTTCCCCTCGCCACCGTTGCCAGCGTCGGAGGCTGGCGGAAGTCCGAGACATGTCCCTGGGCTTCGGGGTGTCCTTCCTGCCGGGCGGGCACAGGCGCTTCGCCGCTCGGGTTCGCGGGGATCGGCGCCAGACAAGCGGCCCCGCCGGCTGGTACCGGTATGTCTTGAAGAACTCCCCCCCCCTCCACCAAGCAAGTGCAGTGACTGGAAAATTCCAAAAAAAGCACCCCGCGGGCTCCCATCCGACACCATGCTTTTTTGGAATCTGCACCACTCGAATTGACAGAGCTACAGAACTCGGGGCCTGGTATTCTTTTGGTTGATGCCTGAGCGCGGCCGGCCACAAGGCTTCCTAGAGGGCCTTGTTTTTCGGTCCCAGGTGTGAACCCCAGCAAAAACAAGCCCCCGCGGTTTTGCCTCGCGCTGGCAAAGAAAGACGGGGCCCCGAGACTGTGATTTAAAGATAACACCGGAGCCGCTCTGAGGTCGTTAGTAGATTGCACCGGCTAACCCAAAAAGGACTGAACACCGAACTGACCAAAGGGCATTTGGGGTGCTTTTTGCACAGATTCCTCTTTAAAAGAGCCCAAGGGCTGTTTCCTGGACAGACAAATACCAACCTGTCTCCTAGAAAAACAACAACCTGCAGCCGTTCAGGCCTTCCCATTCACCAGCGCGCGACATCCAGGCTTTGCAAGAAGCCCATGTACGCCTACGAGATCCCAGGCGCGCAGATGTGTGTGTGTGTGTGTGGTGTATGTGTGTTCTTTTGGGGGGGTGGGGAAGCTGAACAGTTGCCAAGGTGGCCCAAGAGTGAGCGGCCCCAGGAACCCAAACCTGTTTCCGTTCAAGCTGCTTTTGCCAGAGTCTGACCGCTCCATGGCCCCCGCGTGCTTGGTTCTTGGAAGTATGCAAGTTCGCCGGGCAGTTGGAGGCAAGGCGCAATGAACTTTCAAGCGGCTTGTCCTTAGAACGCACATGGACCAATCATCAGCTGCAGCCGATGATCGACTGTTTTTGCCTTTTTGTTCCTTTTTTTGCTTGGTTGGGGGGGGGGGGGGGCGGGAAGGAATGGGGGATGGGCTCATGTTATTGGTTCCTGTATTTCCGGGCGGGGTGGACCGGGATCGCAGACGGGGCCATATGTATATAATGGCCCAGTGCCTATGGTCCCCCCCCCGGGAGGGGGGAGGGGTTCAGAGGTTGTGATCAAGACCATGTTCCCGGTTCCCCCCCCGCCCCTGTGGAATCATGGTGGGTGACTTCTATTGCAAGCATCGTGCATTTTCGGGGAACCCTAACGGGTTATGCATCATGGTGGGTGGCTTCTATTGCAAGCATCGGGGACCCAATCTAGACGTTCTTTCCTTTACGGTTTATAAAGTGATGTAGAAACAAGTGTTAAGGGTCACCCGAGCTTGGATCTGGAGGAACAAAGGTCCGGCAATAGTTTTTTTAAAAGGAGTTTTAATAGGAAGAAGCAGGGCTGAGAAGGCGAGTTGCGCGGGAGCGCGGGGTGAGAAGCATTTGAGAACAAATCCCATTGGCTCGGCAACGCTCGCGCCACAGCGAGAGGACCGCGCGAAAGTCCGCAGAGGGTCGATTACGCAACCTGAGCTCCAAAATGACGGCCCTGCCAGCAAACGAGGGATACGGCCAACCATTTTGAACGGACCCCCCCCCCACCCCAGCCCCCCACCCATACCATAGGGGGGTGGGGGGGGGGGACCGTAATCACTCATCACGGGACCATCTATATATATATACATATATATATATAATGATATGTTTGTATCTGTGTATATATATATATATAATTTTGAGACTGAGCTGCGGCTTCCCATTCACCAGCCCAAATCCCACGTGTGCAAATCCGTGTCCCTCGAGGCAGCATCCTTATTGGCTATGGCATGCACGTGGTTGACGGCCTGCGTCTCAGTGAGTTTGGCCAGGGCATCGATCCGCCGTTCCGCCCCCCGGTTACAAGGAACACCGGCGATTCGTTGGAATCCAACGCCTTTTTCGAGTTGGAAACTCAGCCCGTAGATATGAGCAAGTCACATTGTTCCTGATACGTGATTCTTTACTTTTTTGGGTTCGCCTTTTTTTTGTGGCCTGCTGTTTGGTGAGCTGGGCAATCGGGGGGCCTGAAATTTACGTTTGGACACCATCTGGGTATGTGTCAAACCAGGTTGGCGCCCAACTTTTTGTCTGACTTTCCTTTTGGCTTCCCGCAAAAAAAGGGGGGTACCGAGGCGCCAAAAAAACCGAAGGGCGCACCCATTGGGAGGTTCTTGGTGGGTGTCCGACCCCCGGAAAGCTCGCACCAGGCGGGGAGTGGTGCACGCAGAAGGCCTGGGATCCGAAGGCTCTGGAGGTGAACGACGTGGCCCGGGGGCCGAGCCAAGGGGCGCGAAGACCCACCGGAGTCGAGTCGAAGAGGTCTTGGGCTGAAACACTTCCCAGGTTGAAAACGGCAAATGGGTGTACAAAGCTGCAAAGAAACACTGGCTATTTCCGTATGTATATGTATAGAGAGAGCAAAAGTGCGCGTGTGCATAAGGCCATGATTGTTTGAAGATGGGTTGTAGGGATTGTCCATGTGGGACAGTGGGGTTGTAAGGGATGTTTCCCTTACAAATGACTGGGCCGTCCAAACACAAGGTATGCGTCGGGGAATTCCAGTACCCAGCTGGTGGAACACAGGTAAGTGGGACATCAGGCATTTGAAGGGGAGTCCCGCCGCATTTCCCTGCAGTTCGTGTCAGGCATTGAACGGGAATTCCACTCATTTCCCCAAGCGAAACATGAGGTATTGAAGGGGAATTCGGAGTGCCAATCATTTCCAGCAGTAGGTGAAATAAAAGGACATGTTGCCGTGAGCGGATCCTTGTGGCCCAACCAAGCGCCCAAATCCCCGTTCGCGATTTGAGAAAGGGGATCTGCCGTCTGGCTTTATAGGGTTTTATAGTAAGGCCTAGTATGGATCTGTCCTGTTTTTTGCGGGTACCCCGTCTGGACTTGGTCTACGGGGAAACCAGAGGTAAACCACTGATTTGGGGGGGGTTCCTCGAAACAGAGCGAACCCCATATAAACCCTTGCAACCCGAATTCTGAAATCAGATTGGATGTGGCTGTTGTGGATCCACCCAGGATATTCGAAGAGAACTAAAAGATAACTTCAGAAAGAGCCAAGAGGGGGGGGGGGGAAACAGGTGAACTCCACAAAAAGGGGGGAGAAAAACAGGTGAAATCCACAAAACGCGCATCCAACAAATGTTCCACAGACTGATGGGTTGTGGTCACTTGGAGATGGACACAGGCCCATCTTGCGGCCTGGGCATCTCCGGTGGCTGTGTCTTGTTTGAGGAGTTGGGGTGAAAGCCAAGGGGAAACTACACATTGTGTGGGTTTTTAGATGGATGTGTCGTGTTTCAGGATTGGGAAATAGGAACCTGGCGGTCTTTTCCTTTTGGTTTCCCTAAGCCGCGAGACGGGGTAGCCTCAAAGACGGGTACCCATATTTGTTGAAGCAACGGTTCGGTGGCTCCGAGGTTGGGCTGCTGGTGAATCCCCACGGGGACCTCGTGGTGTACGTCAATGAGGTCCAGGCGCCGCAAAAGGAGTCGAGCGCCTTTGGGATGGTTTTGAACATCGGCGGCGGTTTTGGTCGCTTAGACAGACGGCGATTCCTGGTTGACCTGGGTGCTTCAGAATCTGCCATCTATTTTTTCCAAAAGACGCTTATGTTTTTGAAAGACGCCTTTCCTCGAAAAGCCCCCGGTCCGCTTCCCTGATTGGAAGGGGGGGTATTCCCATTCACAACAAACGACAAGATACAACCCGACTGAGTCCGAATGTTCTTGGCGGTCTAGACTGTTGTTTTGGGTGAGACCATGGAAACCACCACTCACAGTACCCACAAGAGCCAGGGGGACCCCAGTTGCTCCGGGGGTTTTTCCCCACGTCCTTTTCCATTTGGAAACCCGGTCCACCAGCTTCCCCGCGGATTTCTGGGTGGTGAGCTGGTGCCCTTGGTGGATTTGGTCGGGAAAAAGGACCGCCCATTTGGGAGACACGCCCGGAAGCAATTTGCGAAAGACAGAAGTTGTGGGCCAAAGCAACCGCCACTTTGTCAGAGTTCGTGCTCTTTGTGGTGGTCTGGGACACTGGACCCAGTTCAGCCTGGTCTTAATTTTTCTGCCGTTTTGCATTTCCGTTTTCTTTCTTGTCACGCCTCTTTCTTGCGGGTTTTGTTGGACGCGTTGCTGTCGGCCCTTTGGTTTCCCTTCCAAACCGTTTTTTCCCGTCTCCCTTCAGGGCTCCAAGCGGCAACCTGGGCGTGCCAATTTTTAGAGACAAAACACACGTGCCTTTTTCCTTTCCTTTTTTTCCCCACATCTTTGTGTGCGGTTCTTACTTTTACCGCTCGTCGTCCGCGCGCCGCGTCTCCTTCTCCTCCTCCTCCCGCCCTCCCTCCTCATCACTGTCTCACTCACTCACTCACTCACTCACTCACTCACTCACTCTCACTCACTCACTCACTCACTCACTCACTCACTCACTCACTCACTCACTCACTCACTCACTCACTCACACTCACTCACTCACTCTCACTCACACTCACTCACACTCACTCACTCACACTCACTCACTCACTCACTCACTCACTCACGCTCACTCACACTCACTCACTCACACTCACTCTCATTCACTCACTCTCATTCACTCACTCACTCACTCACTCGCTCACTCACTCACTCACACTCGCTGACTCACGGCAGCTGTCTAGAGGGACAGGATGTTGTCGCGCGCGCGGCGCGAAATCGTGGCAAGCAACGAAATCGTGGCAGGCGCAGCACTTTGGCGATGCCGTTGCCGAAGTCGTGGCAGGCGCAGCATTCTGTGCATCTGGGTGTGTGTTTGTGTGGCAGGGGTCGCATTCGGCAGCTGTCTAGAGGGACAGGATGTTGCGCGCGCGCGGCGGGGGGCGCGAAATCGTGGCGGGGGGTGTGCGAAATCGTGGCAGGCGCAGCACTTTGGCGATGCCGTTGCCGAAGTCGTGGCAGGCGCAGCATTCTGTGCATCTGGGTGTGTGTTTGTGTGGCAGGGGTCGCATTCGGCAGCTGTCTAGAGGGACAGGATGTTGTCGCGCGCGCGGCGGGGGGTGTGCGAAATCGTGGCAGGCGCAGCACTTTGGCGATGCCGTTGCGAAATCGTGGCAGGCGCAGCGATGCCGTTGCCGAAGTCGTGGCAGGCGCAGCATTCTGTGCATCTGGGTGTGTGTTTGTGTGGCAGGGGTCGCATTCGGCAGCTGTCTAGAGGGACAGGATGTTGTCGCGCGCGCGGCGGGGGGTGTGCGAAATCGTGGCAGGCGCAGCACTTTGGCGATGCCGTTGCCGAAGTCGTGGCAGGCGCAGCATTCTGTGCATCTGGGTGTGTGTTTGTGTGGCAGGGGTAGCATTTCGGCAGCTGTCTAGAGGGACAGGATGTTGTCGCGCGCGCGGCGGGGGGCGTGCGAAATCGTGGCAGGCGCAGCGTTCGGCAGCTGTCTAACGGGACAGGATGTTGTCGCGCGCGCGGCGGGGGGCGTGCGAAATCGTGGCAGGCGCAGCACTTTGGCGATGCCGTTGCCGAAGTCGTGGCAGGCGCAGCATTCTGTGCATCTGGGTGTGTGTTTGTGTGGCAGGGGCAGCATTTGGCAGCTGTCTAAAAGGACAGGATGTTGTCGCGCGCGCGGCGGGGGGCGTGCGAAATCGTGGCAGGCGCAGCGTTCGGCAGCTGTCTAACGGGACAGGATGTTGTCGCGCGCGCGGCGGGGGGCGTGCGAAATCGTGGCAGGCGCAGCGCGCGCGGCGGGGGGCGTGCGAAATCGTGGCAGGCGCAGCACTTTGGCGATGCCGTTGCCGAAGTCGTGGCAGGCGCTGCATTCTGTGCATCTGGGTGTGGAGATGCCATTGCCGAAGTCGTGGATGAGCTGCTCCAAGTTGGATAAGCTGCTCCACGGCTGCCCTGCCAAGCCCTCGGCGCTGCTGATGGATTCACAATGTAGGCGGAGCGGTCCGCGTTCTGTCGACATTCCAGCCGCAGCGCGCACCTTCATTGGAACCTTTCAGGAAGGCAGGCCCTGCAGGTTCCCCGCGGAGAAGCCTTGAGATGGACATCTGACTGAAAAAGCTTGACTTCATCGTCCAACGGATACCACAGTGCTATTTCTCTTTGGGAAAGTGTCCAGATCTTCTCCGATGCTGAGCTGCAAGATGACCTCCTGAGATGCACGTGCGGCGCAGCCAATAATCTAACAAGATGGACTAAGTTCGAGAATGTCTCGAACTTGCTTTGTTTTGTTGATTAGCGGCTCGGGCTGCAGTAGGTTAGCAACGCCTGCGATGAAAAGAGCGCGCTAGACCTGCTCTGTAATCGCATCCATACAAGGGGCGCACGGTACATGTGTGTGGACATTTGAGCTCACATCCTTGGCAAAAACATAGCATGTGGGGTTATCCGGTCCTTTAATTTCTTTTTTTTTTCTTCGGTTTCCCTTCACCACCCAAGCCACGGGGTCCCAAAGCACGGGGCGAAGGCGCCTGCCAAACCCGCCGCTGGGGGCCGAAGGCTCCGCTCGGAGCCAGGTGCTGCGGGTGGCCAGCAGCCTGACGGAGGGGAACCGCAAGGAGCCCCACCCCAGGCGCAAGGCGCGGAAGGACTCGGGGAGTTGGGGAGTCGGGGAGTCGTGGAGAAGGGGGGTTTTCGTGGGGGGGGGTTGATTCAGGGTTCAGGGGGCTTGGTGGTTTTTTTGTTCGTGGTTTTTTTGTGTGTTTTTTTGGTGGCTTTTTAGTAGTGTTTAGTTTCGGGGAGTCACGGGACCAGCGAATCCTCCGATTCCTTGCCCTCGGTGGTGTTTAATTGCTTGGTTTTTGGCTGGCAGTTTCCCAGTAAACCACGAGAACTTACAAACTCAAAGCGGATCTGGGAACAGCCCAGTGGATTTCCCCACATCAGCTGTTCGATGTCACGGGTGGCTTTCATTGAGCCGATGGCCACTTTTCCAGGTTCCCTTCAGCCGGGTCTGCGGCTTTGCTGAGGACCAACGGGCCATCAACATTTTCGGAAGCTTTCGGGCTGGCGCCGCCATACAGCACGAGGGGCCTGGGGCACGCGGTTTGAGCGAGCTGCAATCTGGAAGGTTCGGCCACGGGATGTGGCTGGGCATCCGGGCAAAGGTTAGGCTCCATGGTTGAACAGGGCTCCTTAAAAGATACATTCTGCCCGTTTGAAACATGGCTTTGCCACCAAAATAAAGGGAAACCACCATTTGCAAGGTAATGTTCAGGTGTATAATGTAAGGATCCCTGAACTGACCAGACTCCATGGAGTCGTCTCAAGCTGTTTGCAGGTCATTTTGGAACTCAGCGCGCCACATACACATGGGTTCTCCGAAGCACACCCATGCCAAAAGCTTCCAGAGCCGGGAACGTTGACACAGACCCATATCTCAAACTGGGGATGGGCTTTTTGAATGGCCAAGACGTTGTTTTTTTTTTTTGGGGGGGGGGGGGTACCAGTGTTTTGGTTTTGGAAACCAAAAAGGAACAATTCCTCAAGAAAGACGAGCCATGTAGCTCTTGGCCTTCGGCAGCTGTCAGGCGCTGGGGCCCCGGCGCACGCTCTTCCCGGTGGTGGACCTCCACGGCCGGGCCGGGACCCTGAGCAGGCATCGAATGCTTCCTCGCCGCGCCGAGCGCCGGGCGGAGAGTTCTCCGTTCCAAAACCCCGAGATCGATGGGCTCAGATTTTGGCAGGCGGTGATTTACGTAGAACCTGTTTGGCTAAATGACGGTAGAGCAAGCCAAGTCCGGGCCTTCTCGCAGGAGACTCGGGGAGTCGGGGAGTGGGCTTGCTGCCGATGGAAGCATGAAAGAGCCCTAGGGTTCCTGGACAAGCCTCAGAGACCCTTAATGTTGACCCACGATTAATAAACCCGTCCCACTATTAGGGGGGTGCTCCCTCCAAAAGTGATGAATCCCCACTAAACGGGGACACCCCCCTATTAATCAACCAGGGGTTTATTAATCCGGGGTTAACATTGCAGAGCCCCAAGAAAGCATTTGTAGGCCCTTGAAGCCCTCCCGGGTTCAAATACTAACCGCGCTCCAAGCTGGACATCTCGGAGAACAAAAGCTGCAAGTAGTACAAACACATCTGCCAATACACAGGCGCAATCGGAGCATTCAGCAGTTCGACAAACAGTGCAGCAGATCCCTCAAGAATCACACGTGTAAGCCGACTTGGGTCTCCTAGATGACCATTTGCGCAAAAGGACCCTCTCTCGGCTCTCACAATTGCCAGGAAATTTTCTTTGTAAGCCCCTCCAGCCTCCCTCCAACACCCATGGGAAGCTGACAAAAGAAGAATGGAACGTTCGAAGCAAGCCACTTCCATGACCAGAAGGCGGGCATCTTGATAGATCCTTCCTGTATCTATGCCGCATGCGCTATGGCGATCATTTTCGTTCTGGTGCTTTGTGGAGTCCTTCGGCGCACTTCTTTCTCCACCCGAAGAACAGGGAATATGTGCCATGGTCAAAACAACCTGCTTACTTTTACTTGGAAGGGGATGGTCATGCGCGTTTAGGGGATTCAGAGAACCACCAGGTTCCTTGGAGAAGAAGCATGGCCATGACGCCATGGACTTCTTGCACGGAGCCAGGACTTCCAGACTATTTTGATTTCTGCTTTCAAAGGGGGTAGGTGAGGATGACGAGGCGTTTCCGCGCGCCCTGAGGTTCGGGACGGAAAGGCCATTTCTTGCGGAATTCAAATAAACAGATGTGGGGTGGGTGAATTGGCCACTCAACCTTACTTCGACACGGGTTGGCTTGTAGACTTGCTGGTCTTCGGCGTAAGCCATGGCAACTGAACGTGAAGACCACTCCCACGGTGCTTGTTCCCCTGGCTTTCTGAGGAAATTTCAGCACTGGAACGAACCGATGACAAAGGTCGGGGGTCGCCGCAGCTGAAGCCAAGGTCACAAAGGTAACGATGCTGCCTACGAAGAGCCCACCCAACGTGGGTCTCCAGGCGGGAGAAGCCTTGGGCTTGTGGTTGTACATTGAGATGCTGGACATGTAGCGAGCTCTCTCATTGATTGGGGTCCCTTCTGTGATCAGATGCTGTGGTGTATTGTTGTGGATTTGTCTGCATATGTTTGTTTGTTTTTTTGGAACAAACTTGTTGGCCTCTGGCTTGTGGCTGCTTTCTTCGGGTGAAAGCGTGCTTCACATGCTTAGCTTCACTCATTTGTTAGGGTAGTACCTCCCATACCATGAACACACAGAGCTGCTATTTTGCAGCACCAAGCCCTTGACAAATGCCCGGCTGCTGGCTCCGTGCCAGCTTTTGTACACGGCAAAGTGCCCTAGAGTAGAGCAACTGCGTAGAGTGAGCGCTACGACCATGTCATGCTTGTTGTTGGAAAACATGTTTGCTTATTGTGGTTTAGTGGGAAATCCCCATTTGTTGCTCCCCTTCCAATGTCAACCAAGATGTAAGCGGAACACGGCAATCAGAAAAGAGGTGTTCCAACTTCTCTCAGCCAGGGCTCGTGCACGCTTTGGGCTTCTGGTGTATGCATTGAGAGAGCTTCTGCCTCTCGTGAGGTCATGCCGTGGTTACCTATGGTGGTAGCCGGAAGCCCCGGGAAAACGGGGCAAGCACCAAATTGGGAGGTCCCTTCAGGGTTGCTTCCATTGGCACAAGGAGCCGGGAGTGGGGGAGGGCCCGAAGGGGCACTCGGATGCGGGGAACCGGCCAGGCCCGGAACAACACCCACGAGAAGAACTTGAACCCGTTGGGCTTCAAGGGCAAAAAGGCGGCGGAGTGGCGGCGTCGGTCGGGTGAAGACACCGTTGGCACGGCTTAGGGTGTATTTGGTTTAGGAATCGGCTGCCCCTGAAAAAAAGAGTGTGTTCCAGGAGGCTATGAAGACTCCAAGTAGTTACATGTCTTTAAGTCACCGTTCCAGGCACTGATGTTTCTTTCAACTAGTTTCAAGTGACGCATGTCGTCCAGCCATGGCATGTTTTGCTGCAAGTCCACCCAGCTTTCCGCCAGATGCTGCCGGTACCTGGCCGGACCCTGCCCGGCCTGGGCAAGGCGGGCCGGCCTGGGATCTTGGGATCACGTGAGAGGGAGGCGCTGAGCAGATGGTCGCCATGACGGGAAGATTTTTTGTTTTTCCACGGAGGGGTTGGGGGACTACCCACTTCTCGTCCAGGCACGGTGAAGGGATGTGAAAGAGTGCGGCGGTGGTTGTTTCTTGTCGCCTGGTCCACTTGCACTGGCTAGGCCGCAAGAGTAGGTCTTTGTTGTAGTTCGCCGTGTTGCTCCTACGCAGCGGCAGTGATTCTTTGTTGAGAAAGGGCAGCAACGGAGTGAGCAGCACAATATTTGTGCATCACACATTGGCGCCAATAACATGTGCCATCAACACACCTGGCTCGCCAGGGGCTAGTCTGGGAGCGCCTCCGTTGAGGGGAGTTTTGAACCAGTTTCGGCTGTGGTTCCTTGAACAGCAATGGCACGATCTTAACAGGGGAGGTGAGACTGGCATTGGAACGGGATCGACCATGTGAAACCTGGGGTAGCACTAAGTGTGGCAAGCAGGCATGTGTGACCTCCAAGCTTGTCAAGGCAACGGTATCTTGTGTTCGCAACAGGATTACAGGCAGCTTGCTGCCTGTCGGACCGCTCCGAGCATCCGTACCATGCCGGTCCCACCTCCAAGCGAACGCCGCGGTCTCTTGCGTGCTGCACGTCCCGCACGTCCCGCACGTCCAGCACCCCCCCTCCCACGCATCCAACAACCACGTGTGTTCTTCAGTATTTTTTTGGTTTAAACAAATAATGATAATAATGATCCGCCGTATCCATTCTTTTGCGCGTGTCCGGGTTACACACTTGCATGCTTTGCATGTTTCATTATGCGGTCTTTGTGTCATGTGCTGTTTGTGCCCTTGCATGCTTGCAATGCTTGCGCGTCTTGCACCATGTGCCATGATGCTTGCCGCATGTGTTTTCCATGACATTTGGTGGAGCTGGTGGAGTCTCGCGTGCTTTCCATGAGACTTGGCCATGGGTCAAAATCCCGTACCCCCAGTGAACATCCCAATCCAACCACTAAAATAGGTTCTAAGATGGGTGGTGAATTCACCTACCTACCCCAAAATGGGATCCCATTGGTTTTGACCCACAGCCACTTGATTATCGTTTAGGGCTTAAGGGAAATGTGCCCGAGTGGAGGGTCAGCTGCGAGGCGCTGGGGGAGGTCGACGACTCCATGCCCGGCTTCAAGGAGTTCTGAGGTCGATTGGCAGACTCGCGGATGCGGATGGGATTCGTGAATCCGAGGCTCTCATTTCAGCACATTTTCAGGTGCGTTAAATAGGTGTGTTTCAAAATAGGGGCGCCCCAAGATGGGTGTTTTTTTGTGGGTTTCCCTGTAAAGCCAGCGCAAAAGGGTACCCTCAAAAAAAGACTGCAGAATGCAAAACATTCATGTTTGGTTTGGGGGCACAAGCTGAGGTAGTGAAGGTTTTCCAAGACACAGTGCGCACACGAAGGTACCTCAGGCAGGCCGAAAATTTAGGAGTGAAGGGAAGCCTGAAGGACAACCAACATTTCTTTGCGGCCTAGTAAAAGACAAGCTCATTTTGGCATCTGTGAGCTAGCCCTTCGCCTCTGGTCTTGTTTCACCCAAGTAGATCGTTTCGTAGGATTCGCGCGGCTAGAACCGGAGTGACAGTCCCGTTCGGGCCATTCCTGTACAATTGGTGAGGGGTCCTTGCTGGATCTTGAAGCCTGCGAAATCATTCCACCATCAGTTTTTCGGAGAGCGGGAGGGCCAACTCTAACGCGCGGCAATCCGTTTGCGCGAGACCGTTGCAGTTCTTGTGTTTCGCATGCCCTGCATGTTCCAGGGTGAAGCGTTCGTGGTCCATGTGCCGGAGGCATTGGTGGACCTTCTGGCGATCGCCCGCTTGCATTGTCAAAAAGGGTTTGGGTGGACAGCTCCTGCGGGTTGGCCTTGCTGCTGGGACAGCCAGCGCGAGACAAAGATGCTTGCAGCCTTTCGACGACCTGTCTTTCTCTTTGCGGGGGCCGGAAAATCCCATGGGCATGTTCGTTTCCACTGCCACGCAGAGAGGTCGACTACGCCTTGCCCACGTCTCCAGCAGGACTTGCATAGGCATGGCTTGCGCTGCCACACGTTGTTTGTTTCAGCAACCCACCAATTCTCAGACGCACGATTCTGTCATTGGAGCAAGCAGCACTTCGCACAAGTTCAAGTTTGTCAAGGTGTCTTTTCCTGTAACATGAAGGCACATTTTCCTCAGTTTTGTGTTGGACCCGGTCTCAAAACACCACTTCACCCAAGCTGTTCTTTTGGGTTCTCCTAGCCGACGTCCACCACGCGCTCGCTGGGCGAATCGATCACGGCGCCATGGCTTCTGCGCTGCGGCTCCTGCGCCGTGGCGATGTGGGGGGGGGGGGGGAAGGAAGCTGGGGTCAGTGGGGGGGTGGGGGGTCAGAAGGGGTGAATGATGGGCACTCAAGGTTTGTGTTGCAACCACATTGTTGGGGGGGGTCAGAAGGGGTGTATGATGGACACTTAGGGTCTATGTTGCAACCACACTGTGTTTAGGGTATTGGTTTCTTAGGCTTCTTGGCTGCAACATAGCACTCTTAGGGTCCTCGCACGGGGGGGGGGGGGAGGGATTTTCCGAGATGGTCAAGAGAATCAGTCGTAAGGCTGCTAGATCCTGTTGGGCCTTCTTCATTTAGCCATTTTCACATCTGCAAAATCTTTACATGCCCCTTGCTTGCAGGCATTGCTATCATTGGCAGCACTGGTAGCGGCATTACACATTGGCAGCGATAGCCACATTGTGTGTAAACAAAACATCCGCTCGGGGTTCAGTGGCTTTGCGACTCACGTAAGCACGAAACATGGGAACACGACTTTTGCTTTAGGTCCCGATGCCTGGCAGCGGAACCCAAGGCGGTCCTGCCAGGAGTTTCCTCTACACATGGCTTTCTTGTCAATCTGCACAGAAGTACTTGCTTGCCGTAGGCGGACCGGAGTGCCTTTTGTTTTCATTAATATTGTGTTTTCCTTTTGGTTCTTGCAATGCGGGGCCGGAACGCAACCGAACCACTCTTGTTTGTCGTCTTTTTGGAGAAACAGCCCTGTGGTATTTCCGTCATCCCAGGAAGGCCTCGCGCCTGGGAGGCCCTGTCCGATGGGGCCAGATCGGTTTGCACGAAATGGCTCAAAAAATGGTACCGAGAATGGCACCTTGGTATATGGAAACAAAGACAAACACCTGCGAAACCCTAGCTCTGTAATTTCGAGCCACACCCATGTTGTTTGGCAATTTGCGGTGCCAGACTTGTCCTTCCACAGGCCAGTGGATGTGTTCATCCTATGTTTTCTCATCAGCAACCTTCCGCCGCCAGAACCGAAAGTTGATGTTTCAAGGGGCAGCCTGGTGACTGAAGTGTTCGCGTTTTCGCAGACTCATTCATGGCATCTGTGTTTGCATCACTGGCTTTGCCAATTAGTTTTTGTTTCCCCTCGTACATCGGCTGCCGATTGTTCGCAGAAACGGAGTCTGCGGGAGAGATCTTGTGAAAATGTCAGCTTCGAACAATATCGATCTCAGAAAAAATATAAGATTAAAAAATTGATGTTATTTTTAGAATTCTCACTTTAAAAGAATGTGAATTGAAGAAACTTATAGCGAACGCTTCCTCAAGTGCTCAACCCGAGATGCGAAGTGGTTGCCATCCCGATCTGGCCGTGAATCCTGCGCCCTGGGTCCCAGAAACGATGCCTAGTGGATCCTGGTAGGAGGGCTCTGGGTTATTTCATTCAGGCTGACCGCGCGTGACGCCGAGATGCCGATCCTCGCCATTTCCGCAGCTCCTTTCCGGAAGTTTCAACGTTTCGGTCCGAAGGTGAGCAAGTGATGAGAACGCGGCCTTTGTACTTGGCGCTAGGCGTTAGAGACCAGTCAGCAGTGGACATGCGAGGCAGAAGGAACGATGAGCTAGAGCACAAAACAACTTGGCATTGTACAAATGCGTTGAATCCCTTGCGATTCTCCCTTAAGTTGTAGCAGGGTTTGTTACAGGGCATCAATTTACCACTCTTCAGTCCCCAGGCAGCGCCATTTCTCCGCGAAACCCTCCCCAAAACCCTCCCCCTCCCTCCCCCCCCCCGCTTCGCGCGGATTGGATCCATGTCCGCCCACGTGATCTTCCGGGTGCGGTGCCAGAACACGCAGCCCGGGGAGAAGGCGCGGAAGCGCTTCCGCGCTCGCGGCTGGCTCCTCGGGGCTTCTCGCCAAGCCGAGCGGCGAGGGGTTTGTGTACGTGGAATTTGGTTGGTGGCTGCCTGGATCGCCAGTTGCGATCGTTTATTCCCATGCGTTTTACCCCAAAAACCAGGAACAGTGACTGAAAAAAGCAGCAACTTGGCTATCTGGGTGGTTTGGGATTTCAGCTGTCGGGTAAATGGACAAATTCCTGGTGAATCGCGGTGGTTTGGATGGTGGCTTTGATCTGACCGACCTGGCCCCGAGCGGAGAAATGGACGAGTTTCTGGGGAAGAATCCATGCTTGATTCCAAAAATTCCGTTTGGTTTCCCAGAAGGAAGCTGAACACGACGCGTTTGATTTTCCACACCAAGCGCTACCCTTACATTCTTTTCAGGAGTCCTTTCCAGAGAGACAGCTAGAATCCCAGGGACGCGGCTGCAAACCGCAGGCCTTTGCAAGAGAGCTGTCTTCCGAAATGGCCATGGGTTGCAGAACCCATGGCGAGCCATTTTGGGGTGGAACATCCATTTGCCACCTATTTTGATGTTCACCAAAAAATCAGGGGTTTGACCCACAGCCAAATTATAATCTGTCAGCTTCCACAAGGCCATCAAGAATTCCCTTGGCTCCGGCGCCGCTTTTGCTTTGGGAGAGAGCATGACGCAAGCATGGCAGTTGTTCACAGGATGGATGGTTGCGTACCTGGGTTCAGCGTTTTTAATGCTTCTCTCCTTTCAAGCCCACGACTTTCAAAACGAGAGGGAGCATCGATTGAACTCAGAGCCACTGCATGCTGTTTCAGTTTTCCAGTTTCAGGTTCATCCATTCTAGATCCAACCCTTCATTGACCGCGGATGGCAGGCAGGGGACCCCGGCGAGCTTCTTGTTCCCCCCTTTCTTCGTTTCATCATATTAGTTTCTTCACTTAACTCGTTCATCGATTCATCGATTCATCGATTCATCAATTCATCAGTTCATCAATTCATCAATTCATCAGTTCCTTCCCCTTTCTCCTCGCCCACGGCACCCGCCTCCGAGTCTTTTTTGGGGCGCCGCGCTCTTTGCCGCGGAGGTCTACGTGGTGGGGGGCGCCCCCAAGCTGGGCTCTTGGTCCCCGGAGGCCGCGGTGCCGTTGACCACCAACGCCCAGGCCGGGCCTTTGGGGGGGGGGGTGGAAGGCTCAGGGGTCAAGGGCGGAAAAATGGAAATCGGAAGGGCTCAGGGCAAGGCACGTTGGGCTGACTGATTGCATGGAGTTTGGAGAACTTGGGGAACTTGAAGGGTGGTGTTTTCTTTTTGGGGGGCAAACGGCACCGAATGGATTCGGCGTGAATGCATCCGTTGAGCTTTTGAGGGCAATGTCGATGTTTCTTTGCGTTTGAGTCACAAGAGAGGCAGCTGTCTTGTGAGGGAGCCATCTTCTGTATCCGCTCTAGATCTCAGTAGGTTTTTTCCTCCGAGCTGTTCGCGGATGGCCAAAGAGGTTGGATCAGTCGGTGAACGGCTCCTTGTTTTTTGCTTGGCGCCAAATTTCCGTGGAGCATCTGCCTCTTGCATCTGAGGCTTCTGAGCCAGAAGGGCTCCATGCTGTTCAGTTCGGGAACCAACTGGCTCCAGAAGCAGTTGATACGGGAGAAACGCGTCGTTGCCGGGGATTCCGAAACCCAGAACTTAAAGATTTCATCATGACTCCAGAACTCTGAAGAAGGAAGTCTTGAGAATGCTGGTTCATATGCTTCGACCAGAGGGTCGCAAGGCTGACTCGGGGTTTTCTGAGAATTCCTGGTGGTGCACCGTTTCCACCCGTTCTAAATGGACGCCACGACAGTCAGTTTGCTGGTCAAAAGGCACCGTGCCATTCACCGGAGTCCCTTGAATCGACTGCTAGCCTTCATGCGTAGCAACCGACAGCATATGTGTGACTCAAAATAGGGAGCCCTAAAAATTGATTGTCCTTTTGATTATCCTTTCACTCTGCAGGTTGGCATATGGAACCCCCAGCACCAGCATGAGGAATCTCCTGAATTTGCGGGGGAGCAGCCAACTCAATTTTGGGGCACCCCAGCACAAAGAGCCAGCCGAGGAGTTCCCCTTGTGGTCTACTCAGCCACTGCCCATCGCGGCGGGCAAGGTGGAGTACAAGTTCATTGCACCTTGGATGGTCCAATTAGCTTATTTCAGCTGAAAACGAATCGACCTTTTGACCTTGTGGTTTTCCTGTTTCGTTCCAACAAAAGCCCAACCGTGTATTTTCAGGTCCTTGTGTCTAGTAACTTGTTGGTCGGTCCATGTGCTTGCATGATGCGCATGAGAAAAACATGGCTTGCTCGCAAAGGGCGCCTCAACTTGACAGCCGTGTTTCACTGCAACTTGTTGGTGAGTTGAACGGGAGATCAACCTTTTGCTGTCACGGCTTCAACTCAACTGTTGTCGGTTAACTTACCATGATGGGTGTCAAGATGGGTGCTATGTTTCACAGCAACTTAAAGGTGGGTCAAATAGGAGACCAAGGCCTCAAACTTGCATACTGGCCTTGCATGTTTTGACTTGCCTCTCGGAGCAAGTAGTGTCCAATGAGGGCAACCGAGGTGAATCATGATCGACCCTCCCCGCGTACGAGAAAATCATACACAAATCCCCAGTAGGAGATGTGAATGTATGAGTGGTGATCCGGAGGTCGTGCGCAGTTTCGAGATTCAGGATTTAATCACATTTCAGGATTAAATCACATTTTCCGGATTCGGGATTCGGGACTCGGGATTCAGGACTCGGGATTCGGAATTCGGGATTCGGGATTCGGGACTCGGAAGGCCCCATCCTCAGATTCGGGATTCGGGATTCGGGACTCGGAAGGCCCCATCCTCAGATTCGGGATTCGGAATTCGGGATTCGGGATTCGGGACTGGGAAAGCCCCATCCTCGGACTCGGGATTCGGGATTCGGGATTTCTGGGAAGACCCCGTCTTTGGCTGGAAAGCACCTTGTTTTTGAACGCGTGTTTCGGCTCGTTTTTGGAATGCGGGCAAGTTCTCGTTTTTGAACGCAATCCCTAGCTTCCTATCGGGGCCCATGCCCAAAACTCATGGATTCGATTCCAACCAGGCCGTTGGTTGTTTCCAGCCACGAACAGATGCCCAAGAAACCCAAGCAAATAACAATCCAGGTCTCTACTCTAATATGCCGTTTGCATGCAACGAAAGTTGTCAACATTGCCCTTTGCAGCAGCATGGAGCCCTTGAGGTGCAATGTCGCTATGTGCAGCTTCTTCAATTGTAGGGGAGCCTGCAAGAGGGGCCAGAAGTGCAAGAACTTGCATTTTTGACCAGCAGGGAGTGCTGCTGAACCCTGACTCTAGAAGGACAGAGCCACTGAGGGGGGTGCTGAAGAAATGTTGGCAGAGGCTCCACAAAGCTTGGGAAGGTGGAGTTTGGCGAGAAGGAGGGCCAGGCTGTGGTCGGTGCAGGTGGAGTCACGACCTGCATGCTGTGCAGCCTGCACTGCTGGACCAAGGCAAGCATGCAGCTTGCAATGATCCTCCAGAGGTACCTAACGCCAAGCAGCGCGAGATGCGCTTCTTCGAGGATGAGCCCAAATAGCTGCGAGCAACAGTGGTGTACAAGGCATCCAAGACATCTTCCAACTCCATTAGCGGCTTGGAAACAGCAGGACGATGGCGCGTTTCAAGAGTTCTGCGGGATGCAAGTGATAGCAAGGCATGTCACGGTGCAGACCAGGGCTTGAAGCTCCTAGTCACCACCTCAACCATCAACCCCGACCAAATCAAATATGTTTCGTACTGACTAGTATGTTTTGCTAGAGCTGCCTGCTGAGATTCGAATTGAGAATTTGAGCCGCCATTTGATTTAGTATTGCTGGATTTGGGTTTCCAGTCGATTTGTATTGCGGGGTTTAGTTTCCATTTGCTTTTAATATTTTGGAGTTTGAGTTCCAATTTGATTTAGCATTGCTGCATCCAGTTGGTTCTGTATTGCTGTTTCTAAGTTCTCCCATCTGATTCAGTACTATATCGCAAACTGGGTCTTGTTTAGGGCCCCGTAAATGTCCTTATATTTGTCAACTTCCGCCCTCTCAGCACTCCCCCACTGCGTGGAAGTGTCTGGAGATGGGTTTTTGTACCAAGCGATGTAGATGAGTTTGAGTTTGGGCGTGGTTGTTGTTGTTGTTGCTGCTGCTGCTGCTGTGTTGTTGTTGTTGTTGTTGTTGTTGTTGTTGTTGTTGTTGTTGTTGTTGTTGTTGTTGTTGTTGTTGTTGTTGTTGTTGTTGTTGTTGTTGTTGTTGTTGTTGTTGTTGTTGTTGTTGTTGTTGTTGTTGTTGTTGTTGTGGTTGTTGTTGTGTCGTTGTCGTGTCGTTGTGTGTTGTCGTTGTCGTTGTCGTTGTCGTTGTCGTGTCGTTGTCGTTGTCGTTGTCGTTGTCGTTGTCGTTGTCGTTGTCGTTGTCGTTGTCGTTGTCGTTGTCGTGGTCGTGGTCGTGGTCGTGGTCGTGGTCGTGGTCGTGGTCGTGGTCGTGGTCGTGGTCGTGGTCGTGGTCGCGGTCGTGGTCGTGGTCGTGGTCGTGGTCGTGGTCGTGGTCGTCGTCGTCGTCGTCGTCGTTGTCGTCCTTGTCGTCCTTGTCGTCCTTGTCGTCCTTGTCGTCCTTGTCGTCCTTGTCGTCCTTGTCGTCCTTGTCGTCCTTGTCGTCCTTGTCGTCCTTGTCGTCCTTGTCCTTGTCGTCGTCGTCGTAGTCGTCGTCGTCGTCGTCGTGGTGGTTGTTGTTGTTGTTGTTGTTGTTGTTGTTGTTGTTGTTGTTGTTGTTGTTGTTGTTGTTGTTGTTGTTGTTGTTGTTGTTGTTGTTGTTGTTGTTGTTGTTGTTGTTGTTGTTGTTGTTGTTGTTGTTGTTTGTTTGGTTGTTGTTGTTGGTTGTTGTTGTTGGTTGTTGTTGTTGTTGGTTGTTGGTTGGTTGGTTGGTTGGTTGGTTGGTTGGTTGGTTGGTTGGTTGGTTGGTTGGTTGGTTGGTTGGTTGGTTGGTTGGTTGGTTGGTTGGTTGGTTGGTTGGTTGGTTGGTTGGTTGGTGGGTTGAATAAATGAGGGGCGCTCTCCGTCGTCTTGGAGGGGTTGCTTCATGTCCTCGGGGCCAACACCTTCAGGCAGCAGAGCTTCGCGTCTGAGGCCCAACACCTTCAGGCCACGCGTCGCCGAGCCATTTGTCGCAGTTTTCACTCGTGCTAAAAGCAACACCACACCTCACAGCGCAAGAATCTCACGTGTGGTGAAAAGGTGTACCTCTTATGGTTGCAATCCATCGCTCTGGAGCGATTCGTTGTTACACGTGAAACTTCCAGCTTTGCAGATGTGCGCCTCCGTGAATCAACAAGAGTTGAAGCGACATGTGCAAGATAGTCATCGTTTCTCAGGTCCCCCCAACTTGGAGGAGACACCGCTGACAGAGCCAATGCCCCCATTGCGAAACAGGGACATGTGCTTCCGTTCAAGACAGGGCTCTGTTTGGTTTTGGGCTTTCACATGCTTCCACGCTATTCGCTTGCCCCCTCCGACGCGCCAACCGCGGGGCGGCCGCAGCCAATGTGCTGACGCCGAGACTGTCACAGCCGCGGGGTGAAAGTGCGGACCCTTTCCCAGCTGAGGGAGCAAGGTTTCTTGGGGCGGAGACCTCCGACCCTGCTTCCAACCTGTCCTAGGCCTTTTGGCCCTTGGCGCGTGGAGTGTTTGAATTGAAGGCAGATAATGCTCCTTCTTTTTGTCGCCCCTCAGCTGTCAGGTTGCCCAAGTTGTTCGGGCAGCGTTGTGCATCGACCCTGTCTCCTGGTTTTGCCTGCGTTGCTTCAAACCTCCGAGCCAAAAGTTGGAGAACAGATGTTCAACCAGAAAGGTGGCAAACAGCATGGTTCTCAATAACCTGGTGGGAAAGGCAACCGCTGCTTGAAACCAACGAATTGGGAGAAACCACAGTTTGTGCTCTGTTAGGTTCCTAAACCTTGGTCAGGTTTCGGATTGCCATTTTTTGTTCCGAGCACAGGATAGAGTTGTCAGAAAGCGTCAGGTGAGTTGGCATTTGAGTCGAATCCGAGTTGCTGGAGCTGGCCTCCGTTGGATCTTTGGATTGTTTTTGTTTGGCGTGTGTCCTAGCGTAGCCCGTTTGGGCCCGCCACGGCAGAGAAAGGATCAGGGGGTGTAGTACCTCTTCTTTGCTTGGGCATTTCGCACCATAGTTTTTGTTCTTTGCCGGATGGAATCAAGCCAACTTTTTGGCCCTGATTGCGCAAAGCGCGCATGTGTGATAGAAACATTTGGTACCCCCCCCCACCAAACCCCTGCACGCGATGATGGCTCCTGTGACTCCAAGTTTGCACGTGCTACTATGAGCTGCCCTTGAGGCACGTGACCCCCACCCTCCCCATCCCCTGAAAACCAAGCACTTGACCTTTCTGCAACCTTGTGAGAATTTTAAGGTGTTATTAAATTCCAGTAGAGTGGGATCCATCAGATATCAGGTTTTGTTCTGAGATATCAGAAACTGCTAAACGCCCCCCATCTCCCCCATGTGTTCAAATATGATCCGTGGATGTGATCGAAAATGATCCCGGTGCATGTGTTCGAGTTCGGGGGGATTCCAGGCTCGAGATTCGGGATTCGCGACTGGGAAGGATTCGGGATTCGGGGCTGGGAAGGCCCCATCCTCGGATTCGAAATTCGGGATTCGGGAGTCGGGGCCGGGAAAGCCCAATCCTCACACTCGGGATTCGACTGGGAAGGCCCCATCCTTGGATTCGGGATTCGGGATTCGGGATTCAGGATTCGGGATTCGGGATTCGGGACTTCGGGACTCGGGATTCGGGATTCGGGACTTGGGATTGGCGCACGAATCACATTCTCCAGCAGCTTCTCTGCATCATGTCTCGAATGTATCATAGTTTCGTTCACCTTGTTTACATCGCGAGGATGTGAATGGAATGTGTAACAGTTCCAGGAAGGACATCTTATCCCTTCCCGGGCACTTTTCAGGGTCGAAGACATCCTGACGCTTGGACTATTAACGGTGTGAGACGATGGCTGTTGCAAGATGGCCAAAGGAAAGACTTACGACAAACTTGCTCGCTTTGCTGTGGTGGGCTGTTAGGAACAGCGGGTCTGGATGAATGGATGCTCATAGGCTGACACCTCGAACAGACCTGTAAGGCTTGAAAGACACGAAGGCACAATGTGTAGACGCTTGCCGGCTTCACATACCATCGCCAGCCGGAACGAAACATGTTGCCCTTCTCAAATTCTCGGCAAGATAGAAGGCTTCAAACCAAAAAATAATGCAGCGGCAATCAGGACGATCGCGCAGAGTTGGGTCGAAGGATCCCGAATTTAGAAATTTAGTACCCTCAAAGAAGGACACACCCAAATAGGACACCCCACAAGCCGGTGGTTTCCTTTTTGCTTCCCTTTTAAATTCACTCCACGGGGACCGGTCCCTCAATTTCCCATTGCGTTCAAAAGTGGCAGGTTTGTTGGAATCCGCTACGTGGTTGCCACATTTTTTACAAGAGAATCCAGCCCCTGTACCATGGTTCTTTGAAGCCACAAATTTGCAACAGTCCTTGCAACATGCAGCTTGCATCGTCAATTTGATACGGGGTCAAAGCAAGCGAACATTTTGATCGAAACATGTCTCTCTCTCTCTCTCTCTCTCTGTGTCGAAAAACGTACGTGGAGCAGTTGGTTTTTCAAGGTGAGATTGGCTTTATGGCACCGTGCGATGTGGAAGGGCTATTCAGTCAACACCAATTAATTTAGGGGAAGGGTTGCGACCTGCTTATATATATATATATATTTTATCTATCTATCTATCTATCTATCTATATTTATATATACACATACACGTGTGTATATTATCTAAATATGTTCACTTGTCAGTGAGTCAGGGAAGGAACCCTAATGTTGACCTAGCACCTCTTTCTTTTTTCCGCTTGCTCGGGATGATGCAGCCCAAGAGTAGCAGTCCGATCCAAGGTGAAGCGCGATGACAAGAAGGCTCCAGTGCTCGCCTTAGGTGCGCGGGTGGACATACTGCTTAAGGTAACCCTTTGGTGGTCTGGAGTGGTTTGGGGATTTGGACTTGAAGCCCTGACTGTGTAGAGGGTAAAGGGGAAACCATCCAACCTAGCCACGGCCCCAAACCGCAACAGTTGAGAGGGTGTTTCCGAGACAATTCCTCGCAAAAGATCCCCGGCAGAGTGAAATCGGAGCGCATTGGCTGCGACTTCCTTCGAGGGCGCGCCCCTTCGACCATGACCCGAAGTGAAATGATCTGAAGTCCGATTGGGTGAAGGGGACAGTGAGCCACCCATTTGTCCCCAGTTTCAAGATGCACCATGGCCCAAAGGAGTGTATTTGACCATGAAAGGAAGCCTCTGTGCTCCTGACACTCAAGTCAGCCCCAAGGCAGCATCAAAGCCTGTCACAGCGGAACGGGTCAAAACGCCAAAACGGGTCGTTTGGGGATGGTTTTGAATCAGGACACCTTAGATCGCTTGCCCAAGTGGCTTGCCTACAGGGTTGAATTCTCATGAGCCACTTGAACATTCGGTTGCCCAAAGTCTTCTCCGATTCTTGGGCGCTTTTGTGCCTCTCTCCCACCAGCCAAAAGACTAGCTTCCAAGCAGTGGGGCCACCGCTGGGTTGTCCTTGCTTCGACTACATAGCAAAAATGGTCTGCCCCCCCCCCAGAAGCGGTAATCCGAGTGTTTTGTTTCATAGGGGACCTCTCCCCAAAATAGCTTGGCTTTCCCTTCGGTGTTCCTTTAAGCCAACCCCAAAAGAGTCCACCAAACAAATTGACACCCCCATTTGTTGGAGGCATGGAACCAAAGCAAAATGAGTTGGAGCGCGGTTCCAACCCAAGCCTCATCGCCTTTTTTTCTCGGGCTCTTAGCCGCATGCGGGAATCTTCATAAGCTATCTTCCTGAATCGACTGTCCCACCAGTCCGAGGCTCCCAAGTTGTTAGCATTGCAATGGATATATCATTTCCGAGGAGATCAACTCTGGTCGGTTTGGAAGGGACACCAAAGGGAACTCGGGCCCCACTAGCGGGGTTTTAGTTTCATAGGCGCCGGGATTACCGCCCGCCCCCCGGAAAACGGCAGGTTGTTGAAGAGAAAGATGGTTCAACCTCCTGGGACAAACATTTTTTCTCCCAAACCTTTTTTTGCTTCTCATGGGGGGGATTGGACATCTTAGAGTGTATTGTGCAGCCTGGCGCCCACAAAGGACAATACCCAAAAAGCTCTAGGCTGCAACATAGACCCGAAGTGTCCATCATAACCGGGTGGGGGGGGGGGGGGGTGGCCACGTTTGCAACTTGAGGTGCGCTGGGAGGGCGTGGAGGGCAACCGTCAGCTGATGGTCGACGCGAAAGACGCGGAGGTCTACGCGGTGTGGGGCGACCCCAACGAGCGGGCCTGGGGCCTCGGGTCCCGATGGGTTTTTCTGGCCAAGAAAGGTCGGGGTTTTCGGGAATGGCGGGCCAAGAAAAGCCGGGGACCGAGTTTCTCCCAAAAAGTTCCATTTTGTTTGGTATTGAAAGGGAAAGCAGGGGACCCCGATTATGCGCACCCTTCTAGAGTTTAGATTGGCAACGACCAATCATTAGGTGGCTAACGTGCAAAAGCACAGAGAACATCCAAACACAGATTTGAAGATCCGAAAGGGCAGGAAACGCTTTCCAGTTCGTATCGAAACAGACCTTGTTCTATTTGATTGCTTCACAGGACAATACAGGCCTCCCCCCTTACCCTCCCACCAATTTGGTGCCAGGAAAGGTTGACACAAATCCCTGGTTTTTCTTGTGGCTTCCTAAGTTGCTGAAGGGGCATGAAATCTGACACAGGAATGGATTGATGTGTTCTCCTTGAATATTCTACCCAAGTGTTGAGTACTAGTTGAGTATGTCCTAAGTGCTCAACACAATTGTTCAGTAGATTGAGTACAGCATCAATGCTCTACTCAACTTTTGAGTAGATTGAGTACCACCTCAAATACTCTACTGGCATATTGAGCAAGCTCTCTCAGAACTTTTTGTACCACTTGAGTATTGAGTATCAGTTGAGTATGGAAAGGCTGTGTCCCTTGTTTTTTTTTCCCCTTTTTTCTGTTTTTTTTTTAATTACGAGATCATGGAAACAGGCAGGGGGCTTTCCTCAAATCATGTCCAAGCTGGGAAGTGGCATTCGCCACCAGCACGATTTGCTCTCGGGAACAAGTGCTCGGCGCGATTCTAGGTTGCGTTGCAGAGATCCGTGACTCCAAATTGTGTGACTCATTACCAGTGGAAGAAATGGCTGGCCCTGAAGGAACGCAGTCTTCCGAACCCCTTCTTCCAATTTTTAATGAAATCAATGGAAGGAGGGTATGACTCATTGCACCCTTCAAGCTCCTGGCCTCATCGAACATTTAATCCTCGCTTTCTAATGGGAAGGGGGTATGACCCCATTCAACGCTTCAACCAAGCTGATCGGCGAAAATTTAATCGTCGAGTCAGGTGGTGGGCAACGTAGAGGCGAGCCTCAGCGCCACGGCCAGCTTGGGCCCCCAACTTCCCGGAGGTATCGGACAAACCTCCGCCGGGCTTTTTTGAGGGAAGGTACGGGTCATAATTTTTAACCACTAGGATATGGACTGCAGGTTTCCAGAAAAACCAGGGCAACCCACTTTTGGGGTTGCCCATTTTTTCACCCAAAACCAAACCAAATCCCAGCTAGAAGTGGCCCTTTTTGGATGTTTTTACAGGGACTCCAGCCTTTCGTTGCTGGTTTTGAAGGGAAACAGAAGGGAATTTTGGTTCCTAGCGGCCATGTGCTGGCGAGTTTGTGCGATTTGTCTCAACTAGCGCCTGCGCACTTTCCTTGCGTTTTCTGCCCTGAGACCTCGAAAAGCTGCCTTCCGGCAGCCTTAGCGCGAGGGTTTGCCAAGCAAGACATGGCCATCTCCCGACCCAAGGAAAGACGCATGATACTCCAATGACACAGCATGAAAGCAAACCACGGCAATGCATGCGTTCATGTGTTGAAGCAGAACCGGCATCCTGCATGTCCTTGGAGCTTCAGGGTGTTTTCGTTGGTCTCCCGATCAGCTCGTCAAGTGCATGACAACTGCATGTCTTATCCTTGCATGCCTTCATTGTTTGCCCCCCCGACGCTGACGATTTCTGCCAAGGGTCATCCACTCAGCGGTTGATGGCATCTAAGCCAAAAGGCATCCAAGGACATCAATCCGGGCAAACAAGCTCACCAATTTTCCGGGTAAAACGAAGTTACTTGGGGGTTCCCGTTGTTTCCGGTCATGTGTATTTTGATCTGGAAACAAATCCGAGATCAAACCGTCCGCATCAATCTCCGCATCGGTCGGTCGGGAAGAGACTGACTCAGGTCATGGGGCGTCCTCCATCTACCCGGAGGAGGAAGGGCAACCGGACTCACCAGGCTGGCCTGCACTGGGCGGAGGGGGGGGGGGCTTTTTGGATGGCTTAAACCAAAAGGAAGCCACCTTCCTGGAAGGGTGTTCAGAAACACCCCCTTGGATTTGAAGATGGGGATTTGGTTCCAATTTCGATTTTGAGCGAGCGGATCTTCAGCGGATCTTCAGCGGTCCTTTAGATGGGCCAGTTCCAATTGTTTTGTGCTGGCGCAATCAAGGGGGTTGGCGTGTGCATCAACAGTTTGAGCAGCACCCTAAACTAAACCCCTGTTGCCCATTTTAGTAAGAGGTTCTAGAAGGCAATAGGTCCTTTAGCACCAGCAGTCTGTTCTCCACTGAGGGCTATCCAGAGAAGATAGCAGTTATAGCACTTAAAGCAAGAGCTGCAACATTCTATGTATCACATAATTCTAGATCCACTGCAGCATGTCCTGAAATTATTCCTGCCAACCCACCTGTAGTAAACACAATAAGGACGAAGAACACAGAAGGGATTGGATAGATATGTAAGAAACCAACAAAACATGTTTGTACCAGTTGGCAGGCATACACCCTGACCATGCCAGTGCCTGATTTGCAAAGTATGCCTGGCGTTTGCGACGCAATGACCGTCACTTAAAACCCAAGAGCGGGACACTGCCCAGAATCACAGGTGTCCTTTTAGTCTGAAATAGATGAGTTCCACTGGTTTAGATTGGTTTATAAACCATTCACCAACAAAAGGCCACCTATGCCCAGATTCATGTCGAAGGTTTCCGAAAGATGCGCAAGATAGCCCACGCTTGACAGACGAAGACCGCCAGCCCTTGAGTATTCATACCTTGCTTTGAATTCCTTCATATTGTATTCCACCTCGCCCCATTTCCCCTGTTTGCTGTACTGTAGTCCGCTTCTCCTTTGCACTTTTCATCCAAGTGCAGAGCGGCACGACGCTGCTCGTGCAGTTCCGTACGCACGGCCCTTGTGACGTCCAACCGCTTCCCTGAGCATCCTTATATGGCGTTGTTGGGGGAATCAAACGTGTGCATCATGCTCTGCAAAAAGTCTTTCCACTACATCTTTGGCCCTGAAAAAGGTGTGCATCATGTTCTGCAAAAAGTCTTTCTGGGGCTGACCGAACCCCCGCGCCCCCCCAAAACGACCACTGAGGCAGCCTCCCATTGTATGTGGACCTCCATGAGACCTCCTCCCCGGATTCTTTGCAGCCGGTGCGGCCGTGCCCGGAGACCCGAGAAGCTCCGCCGAGTCGGATGGGGGGTCTTGGACGGATCCCAGAGAAACCGCAACGGATGGCGTCTTTACGTGGCTCCAGATGAGGTTGTTTCATGCCCCCTTTCTACATCCAAATCCTTCTTTGGGGAGGCGGACGTGAAGACAGGGTGGGTGTCTCTTGTCGAGGATTCCCCCTCTTTGGGTGGTTTTGAGGGGGAAAAAGGGAAACCCGCATTATTATTATATTTTTGGGGGGGTCCCCTCAAAAAGATACACCCAGGTAGCAAAAGTAGCATGTGTCTGATGTAAATAGCCCTCAGAGTGGGTGGGCATATGATAAAACTAACATATACTCAAACAGCTTATTCTGTCAGGGCCCATGAAACTCCACTACCCCCACTACCCGCTACCCCCACACTACCCCCACACTACCCCCACACTACCCCCACACTACCCCCACACTACCCCCACACTACCCCCACGCCACACCCACTGCCACTCCCCACACAACCATTGCCCACTACCACTACCCGCGCTAATACTCCCACAACCACCCACACTCCCGAACCCCACGTACCATCACCCACACCACCGCAAACCGCACTACCACAGCCACCACTACCACTACCCACGCTAACCCACGCCACCAGCTAATTGACCTGCCCCATCGCTCCCCTCCTGTTGCCCCCACTGCCCGCCTGCGCCCACCCCCGCTAACCTCTACCCGCACTCCTTCCACTGTACCCTCTCTACCCCGACTGCTGCCCCTAAACTACCCCGACTACCATTACTCCCCGTGATTATGTGGATGTGGCTCAAAATTCAACAGCTGGGGCAAACCGCAGGTTTTGGTCCATGTTTCCACCCAGGATTCCATTTTGGGTACCAGTTTTTGATCCACTCACCACTACTACTACTACTACTACTGCTGCTGCTGCTGCTACTACTACTACTACTGATGTTTGCTTTTGGAGGATCGCTCCTTTTGGTGTCGCCGGTTGCCAGATCGGGGCCCCGCCTCTCTGGACTGCCTTCAGCTCCTGAAGGCCCGGACCATCTGGGTGGCGCGTCCTTTTCTGGGCGACCCGTTTTGATATTGGCGCGGCTTAAAGGCTGTAAAGGGAAACTTGCCTTGACTGGAAGGGGAAACCCACATGAAAGCTTTAAAGGGAAACAGGGGAAACTTGCCTTAAAAGCTTTAAAGGGAAGCCCGCAAAAACTCGCCTCGGCTTTAGGGGGGACTGCGGGCGCCTCGTTTGGACGCCCCTGTGAAACGGAAGCCACAAGGGCGGGTTGCGAGAGATGCTTTTACCCTTTTTCTTCCAATACAATCCGCCATCCAATACACTGACCTTGCACAGAGCCGACCTCTGGTGGTTTTTCCGGGGTGCTTCTGTTGGTGACAGGGAGAGGGACTTGATGTTTGCATGGCCCTCGTTGCCGAGAGGTGCAACCCACCCTCCCGCCATTTGGTGATGGGTCAAAATTTCATACCCCCAGTGAACATCCCAATCCAACCACTAAAATCCCGACTAAAATGGGCGAATTCACCTACCCCAAAATGGGATCCCAAAACGGTTGTGACCCTCCCGCCATTTGACTTAGCCTCGTTTCGGCTTGCAGAAGGCCAGTTGCTCAGCCAGCCAGCCGCTTGTAAGCCTGGGGAGTGGTCTGAAACGCCCATGCGGGTCTGTTTTTTATCGGACCCCCCCATTTTTGTTTTCTTTTTTTTTTAATGGTTTTCCCTTCAAAGCCAAACAAAAGCAATAATCAAAAAGGACGAGAGCCACCCATTTGCCCGGAACCCTCGCAGAATCGGTCGCCGGATTCGCCAGGTGCCCTGCGACATGAAGGGCCAGATGGTGATCTGCGGGGAGGGGGAAGAGCTGCTTGGCCCCCTTGGCTTTTGGCGAACGTAGCGGTTATGGAGGTCGGACTTGATACTGTGCCTGGCTGCGAAATCCTCTTATTTCGCACCCTTCAGAAACCCGAAAAATGATATGATTCCCCTGTAAACACCAACGAACGTTATGGTTTCAACCATGGTTTCAAGTTGGTGCAGGATTTCGTCCATCCATAGTAGGATTCCAGAGGAACCAGACTTGTTTGGTTCTTTGGTACTTCGTTGAACAAGGCCGAATTCTTGAAATTGGGGTACTTTTGAGGGGTGACCAAAGGCACGCTGCTTCTCTCAGAGCCCAAAGGCACGCTGCTTGCGCAAGCGGCTCGCTCCGCTTCTCGCGGCCTGGACATGTGGCCCATCTAAGAAAGCTCATCGCTGAGTCGTCAGCAAATGCGATTGGGTTCCCTCAGCCTGGACGTGACTTGGACACGTCAGGGGGATGAGAGCTTTTTGAAGCAGCCGAGACCGGCTGCCTTCCCCTCTGTAAAGTGCGAGTAAGGCCCACGCGCCGGCTCCTGAAAGGAGCGTAGGAGCGTGCGTGTCTGGTCTGGTCGCCTTTTACTGGGTGGGATTTTCACCTGGCAAAAACCAAAGTGGCTTGTCTGGGTCCCCTTTTACTGGGTAAAACCAAGAGTGACTTGGAGCCCGCTGCTTCAGCGGCCTGGCTTCGAGTCTTCCAGCCCCAAAAACGGACAGCTGGTGGGGTATCAAGGGCGTGGTTGGTCGAGAAAATGTTTTTTTTGGGGATTCCCAGGTTCTACGGGTGGCCAAAAGAATCCCCTTGAATGAAAGAGAGCAGTAAGAAAGGGTGGGAATCCTACTTCAGTATTGCAGAAAGCGCTTATTTTCCACGACCGTGACTGATTGTTTCAGGTTGCTGTCATGAACCTCTACGGATTTTTAAGCAGCAATGTCCTTCTTGGCTGTTGGCGGCTTTCTGCAAAGAATGAGGCACACAGACACTCACTCAAGCTCGCGTGCCGGAAGCTGACAGAGCTGATGGCAGATTGCCGGGAGGGGCTGTCAAGTTCTGGATCATTTCCGTGTTTGGTGGCTTTCTGGTACGGATTCCTTGGACATGGGGACGGTTACCCCTAGAAACCGGGGGTTTTCCACAATGGGATAGTCATGGACTAGTTTTCAGGGATACTTCTTTGGGATTTGGGATCCTTATGACCATGGTAAGGTTTCCCAGAAGCACTTCTGGTTTCTGGTAGGTCCTAAATGGAAAGAGTCGGCTTCTCCCGCACAACCATCACCTTTCAGGAAACCTTGTAACCATTTCAAGGTGTCCAACCTTTCGCGTCCCCAAGTCTTGGTGGTCAGAAGTCCTAGGGTTGCCCGGTGGCCTACGGGTTTCGTGTTATCTGAGGCTCGGCAGCTGGAACCCGTACATGGCGCCGGCACTGAAGCATGTGGGCCCCTCCGGAGACCGCGAGGTGCGGCGACCGGAGGATATGGCCCCCTTCTCGGGCCCCGCAAGCCGCCAGTTGTGTGGCGGAAGAAGCTGGCTGGCTGGCTGGCTGGCTGGCTGGCTGGCTGGCTGGCTGGCTGGCTGGCTGGCTGGCTGGCTGGTTGGTTGGTTGGTTGGTTGGTTGGTTGGTTGGTTGGTTGGTTGGTTGGTTGGTTGGTTGGTTGGTTGGTTGGTTGGGGGTGGTTCAAAGGGACACCAACAGGGCACGGCGCAAAAATAATCGGGTCCATGTTGAGAGAAGCTCTGGAGGTGGAGACCGGATGCCGTTGGAAGTCAGGATTCTTCAACCCATATCTTACTTGGTGGTTCGCAGCCATGCCCTTAGTTTTTTCCCCCCCCCCCCCCCTCCCCCCCGGTTTTTGGTTGGCTTAGCGGTAGTTTGGCACCATTCCCTTGCGTCGAAGCAAAAGGGATGACTAAGCTGGGCCGTCCTCAAATCCCTGCTAAAAATCTAAGCTTTCGCGGGTTGAATGGCTTGCCCTGCAGGGTTTAGAAGATGATATCCTTTCTCGGGGAGGGACCAAACCCGGGACGAACCAGGGCTCCGGAATATGAGACCGCCACATATTTGTCGATCCCCTGCATCGGATAGGTGCTCCAACGATGGCTGACCCGTTCAATGGGTTCTAACACGCGCATCCTTTGGCGCAAGCGATCGGAAGCTGTTCGTGTGTGTCTTCTTTTAGAGCAGCCCATTTTCCTTTTCGGCTTCCCTTTAAACCCGCCAAAAAGCCGGTGCCCTCAACAAATAAGGAAGCACCTATTTCTCCGAACCCGTTCCGCAGGTGTGGGCCCTGCCGGGGGTGCTGGTGGACCTCACGCCTGGCCAGGGACCTCAACGAAGCGCTTCGCTCGCGCTTCGCGAGCGAAGCGCTTCGCTCGTCTGACCGACGAGGTGATTGGAACAACTTGTTTTTGGGTTGCTTGATTGGCTGATTGTGATTATAATAATTTGATTATCACAACATTCATCTGATTGGCTTGTTTTTTGGGACTCGCAAGCGAGCAGGGGATGCGGAATTTTCCCTGTAACCAACGAGCAAACGAGCAAAAGGTAGTGTTCCAAGCACCTGCCAGATAAGTTACCTGGGCACATGGTGACAGCTTCCCGAGCTGTCTTCCGGGTCTGTGGATGATAGAGATGGACTCCAGTGTCATGGTAGCGCGAACCAACTGCCGACTCAGAGAATGGCATGTTAGCAAGCGGTACAAGTTTCTAGGCTTCCAGGACCATCCTCTGGCCCTGTCCTTGTACATGCTTCACCTAACCAGGCCGGTGGCCTCCATGGAACCCGGAGCTGGGATTCCTCCCGGAAAAAAAGAAGAAGCAAAAAAGCGACGAAGAGTCTCGTGACGCGTGGGCTTTTTCCTTATCCAAAAGGGAGGCTCGAGAAAAGACACACCCAACCCAAGGCCCACCAAACCAACTTGGCTCGCCATGTCCGCCGAGCTTGCCCCCTGCCTCGCTGGCGAGTGAGGCATGGCCTTTAAGTTTGTGTGCCTCGGCCACAACGGCATCCCCCGGTGGGAGGAGAACCGCCCCAACCGGCCCGGGAGCCCAAAAAGCCACCGGGCGAAGGGAAGTCGGCCATGCAGTTGGGTCGACACCAGGCGAGAATCGAGGGATTTGTTCAATCTCTGGGTTGGCGAAGCAAAGCAGTTCTGATATTGCAAGATGTGAGAAGAGCATCACGTCTGGACGGACTCTGTACAATCAGATGGCCTGCAAGCAGAATATGTTTATGCCGAACTCAAAAAACTTCAGAAAGTGGTTAATGTCAAAAGCTGCTTTCCTTCGTCCTTGCATTTTGTTCTCGGAACGATGCTCCAGCAGCAACTTTAATTCAGAACCACATGTTACACCACAAATCGCAGTGAGCTTTGCCTGACGAGATCACAGGTTTGCTCATCGTCTTGGCCCCTGGTAAGAGGGAATTCAGACAGCAAGTTGCGGGGGCTGAAGGATTCCCACCCCGCATTATCCCTTTGACGCTGAGCCACAATCAATAGGGTAGGTGAAGCTTAGTAGGGGGCAGTCCCAGCCAGAAATAGTTGCGGCCGCCTTTTAGTTGCCTTACTTGGATTTGGGTAGACCATTTGAATATCAGGCAGGTTTTGATTGTGACTCTCATATCCAGTTCTCGGATGCCCCTTCTCCAACACGCCAAGTCCCATGAAGCTACCTTGTTGGTTTTTAAATGGGCATCTTTCATTTTGATTTGTCAACTGACTCCAAGTGCAGATTTATCGGGGAGGGCCACAACCGGCCAGACTACGCCCTTGGTCTGTGTTTGGTACCCTCCCGTCCACTAACATGGAGCCCACCAGAGGGTCCACTTTAAGGGAGACTCGTCTTCCAGGACCCCTCAGTCAGGTTCCATGGCTTAGTGGACGGGAGGGTATCCATGTCTATCGCATCATCTATCGCGGACAGTGAGCCAAGGTTCTGGACCGGGGAGGAGCGCGAGTCGAGTGTGCCGGTGATGTCCTTTACCTTTACTTGACACGCCGTGAATCTGAAACATGGGAGCGCAAGGAGCTTCCTTTGGATAGCCAGTTGTCAGAATGATTTCCCGGGGAAAGTGCGCCGCCCAATAACCTAGAACCCACTGTTCTCATGTTCGATGCTTGATGGGAGGCCGCAAAGGACATTCAGAGAGCTTGCGGCTGAATTCGAGGCCAAAGGCATCCACCCATCTGCAAGTGGAGCTTCTAAACATGACAATTGCCGCTCTCGGAATTGGAGCAACGCAGATTCTTGTAGGCCGATATGAGTCACAGTCAGAAGAAAGGAACAGCTTCCTGGCTGAAGCCAGAAGAGTCATCCTGACTGAGAGAAACCGTTTAAACGCTATGTGCTGCGTGTTTGGAGTTTCTAGTTCTCACCCAGTTGTTCTGCCGCAGATTCAGGGCCTATCAGCAAAAACGGGGGCGAAATTGGCCAACAATTACGGGAAGGCCGATTCGGAGGACAAGGGAGACAAGAACCCTTTAAGGCAACAGGGGTGCAGTGCTCCGTGCGACTTCTTTTTGGATGGGCTTTAAAGTGAACCAACAGGAAGCAACCTACCTGAAGAGGTCCCCAATTTTGAGCAACACGCATCTGTTTCTCGAACTTTCACTTGTTATTTTGGCTTAGTCGCGGCAGTGCCAGCAGCAATCATTTTTGAATCTGCACATCTTATGAATGCATGCAACTCCTTTCCGTTTGGTCAGATTGATTCGAAACCCTCAGGCGTTGACTCGAAACCATCCCCAAGGAGCTAGTTTGCTTTGGCCCAGGAGGCGTCCTATCTCTTCGACCTGCCCTCCCCGCGCAAGGGCAAGGACTGGAGCTGGCCGAGGTAGTTGATTCATATCCTCAAGCAGGGTTTCGGCTCTGCCAACAATATTTCATGCATCCAGATTCCGGTAACTTGAGAACTCACTAGTCTGTGACAGGAGTCTTTTCCTAATCAGTGCTGTGTGGTGACGCTTTTTCGACGGCAAGCAAGGCCCCTCCACCAACAGCCACTTAGTCAAGCCCAGAATTCCATGTGGCGGGTGAAGGAGGCTGAGCGGAAAGCGGCATACAGCGGCAGAGGCAATGCTCAGGGCAAACTAAGAAAGCTGCCCTGCGACTGAACTAGGCTTGCCAGCTTGAGCGAGCTTTTTGGAGTTTCCCGAAAGAACGTGTGGTTTCCTTATAGTTCACTACCAAGCCCGAAAGAGAGCCCCGAGGTTTGATTTGGTTTGCTTACACAACCCCAAAAGGGCACCAACTCCAAAATCAGACACACCCAGACTAGACCAGCACCATTCCGCTTTACATGTGGCACCATGCGCTGATATATTTGACGGGCAGCCAGTGCCTCTGGTTCTCATCCTCCGAACAAGGCAAATCGACCCCCTCCAAGGTTGCTTGTTGTTTTTTTCCCCCCGGACGGGGCGTCCTTTTTACCAGGATTGGAGGGTTCAGTTGAGGAACAACAACACTTTGTAGATAACTTTGATCAATATGGCTGTGGCTCAGACAAATGTACCAACATGGCACCTTGGCAAATTGAGCCAAATACCAACACCTGCGTAGCCCTAGATCTTTAGTTTTGAGCCGCACCCATATTAAAACAGGCATGCCCTTTTGATCCCCTGGCCAGGCACAGATGCCCGAGAAGTCGTTCCGCGTGTTGGTTAAACTTGTTGCCCGGGGAAAACAAACACGCTGTGTTCATGGACGAACTCTACCTCGCACTCACTTAGGATAGATGAAACCCTATAAATGGTTGATAAACCGCTTACCAACTCAGTATGACTTTCTGCTGATTCAAAAGGGGTTTGCAATAGTTAAACCGCTTCCAGGAGGAGGGCATGAACGAGGAGCTGGAGGCATGAACTCACAACGGCATGAGCATGCATCAACTCGCCGCTGCTTCGCCCTCTTTTGGTCGAGTCGGTCTGGGTTTGATGCCAACATGTTTGAAACACTGACAGCCATTCAGCTTCGATTGGACGGCCTGGCACTTGTAGAATTAAGCAAGGGTGCTCACCTTCTTTTTGGGGGGGGGTTCGGTCGGGTTCGGTCGGTTGCGTTTCCGTGAGGAACTGTTTGTTGGAGGTCCGCGCGTGTGTTTGAGGGGTCCACCCACCGTACTTGTTGGGGGACCCCAGACTGCTTATCTTTTAGGTACTGTAAACAGGTGGACATGGGCATGGAGAGCAAGCAGAACGGTCGATGGTGTTGACATGCCGGTGGCTTTAAGCCACACAATCTACTTAACGAGGCCATAACACATTTACCTCTGTTAGAACTCCCCTGAATCATAGCTACAACCACTTTCTATCTGGCATGGCTCCTCAGAGTCTCAACTTTTGCTCACAGATCTTCCAAGATCAGGGCTCCATGTGCGTTTCACGCCGAAGGAACACAAAAAGCTGGGACCTGGCCTTGGCCCTCAGGTGGTTTGGGGCAACTGGCTGGTGGACATTGACCCCCTAGAGTTCCCAGGTGCTGCCCCTTGGTAGAAGCGGGACGGGACCCGTGGGTCAGGGTTCGGGTCAGAGGCTGAAGGAAAAGCCCTCGTCTTTTTTTGTTAGTTCCGGTCTTTGGGGGACACACGGTCCCTAAATGATGCTTCCGAACGGCATGCATAGAATGTTCTTGGCTTGGGAGGATGCCAGCTGCCGGCCTTTGTTGCGTTTGATTTCTGCTGCGCTCAGAGCTGATCAAGCAGAAAAAAACACATTTTTAGTGGCCGCTGACGGAAAAAAAGGGGCTGGGCTGCTCGCTTCTGGCAGTCAAAATGCCAATGCCTTCAAATTGGCCCAAAGAGCTATTTGGCCACTTCCATGAGCTGTTTTCCCTTAGCGCTCGCGCTCGAGCTTGCAGACATCTCTATGTGTAGTAATTACACTCCGAGCTATCTCCTGGTCCTTGATGGCCAGTTCCGGTGTTGCGCTGCCAAACAGCTCTCCATGCGACCGTTTTTTGTCAAGGGAGTGGTGGTTCAGGTGACAGGGGTTTGTAGCGTGACACATGAGAAGGCTTTGGGCTGCAACCCCAGCAAGACCATCCAGCACCCCATGGAATTTATGGATTGCGGACAGATTGTGAGGGCTTTGGGACCTCACTCGCAATGGAGCTGGCTCATTTTTTCTCTCCCCCACGCGTGTGCTCTTTTTTTTTCTGTGTGTTTGTTTTTTTCTCCAGGTGTGTGATTTGTTTGCCCGGAGGATAATTCCCAAGTTACTAAGTTGGCCAAGAACGAGCGAGTGAAGTTTTGTGCCTCTTGTGCTGGCCCCGAGATCTTCCATGCCTTCAACTGGAAGTTCTGCGACGTGCAGAAGAAGGCGACGGCTGGGTTGTTCTCCGCCGGCGAGCGGGTCGGGTCGCGTCTTAGTTTGGCTCAATGACTAGGTGAACGGCTCACGAAGCAGGTGCACCATTGCGCGACCTGTATGAGCCTAAACACCATAGGTCTCCTTTTTAGGTTGGTGTTCGCTTCAGTTTCAGCTGGCAGCGGTGTAGATCGGTATGGCAGCTACCCTCCGGACCTTTGAAAAATCAGCCTAAACACCCCAGGAGTTTCGGGGCTTCGGATCAAGCTGTTCACTAGTTGCGGCATCCCTTTGTTGACACACCGTTTAAGCAGGTTATAGGCATCATTTCTTGCAGCTGGGTTTTTTTTTGGGGGGGTTAGTTGAAGGGGGGACCTTTCCCGTCCCCGGTCCCCGGCCACCGGCGGCCGGCGGCCGGCGGCCGGCGGCCACGCGGCAAGGCGGCGATGGTCGCGGCGCTGGGCTTCGACGCGGTGCAGCTGAGCCCCGCGCAGCGGAGCATCGAGGGCGGGGGAGAAGACGTCGGGGGGGGGGGGGCCCGGCCGGGGCTGGGAAGATGTCCCCCATGCCCCCAAAGGGTTTTTGCCTTGGCCGGTTTTTTTCTTCTTCTTTTTCTCCTTCTTATTTTTTTCGTTTTTTGTTTTTTGCTTGTTTTTTCTTAATCGCCCATGCCCCAAATGGGATCAGAAAGAGATCTTTCCGTTTTTGCTTTTTTAGGCGTTTGTTTCGTCTTTTTGAAGAACCGCCCATAAAGGGTAGCCACGAAAAAGGGCGCCCAAGTGGCGGTCTCCTTGTGAACCACGCTCACACACACACACACATACTTTTCCTTTGGGTTTCCCTCGAAGTGCTCACCAGAATTGGGGTGCTCCATTTTGAGAACCTCCCCTGCCCCGGCCCCAATCGGGAAGGTGAGGAAATCAGGCCGCGCAGGTGCAGTTTCGGGCCGAGAGAAACACCGTCTGTCTGCTTGAGACGTGCTTACGTATTTCTCCTTCATTGAACACGTTCTGTAAATTTGCGACGAGCTGGATCGGGGTAGCATTGCTTTCAGGATAACAGGGGCTGATTAGTTGTATCAGTAACGGACAATATTAGTGGTATGGTCGATTTGGGGAGAATGGCTTACCTACCCAGTTTGGTTTCTTGCCAAGACCGAAAGGCCCAGCCAATGCAACATCAGTACTATTGTCCGTTAGTCATATAATATATATATATATATAATAAATATATATATATACACACATTCAATTATATATTAATAGTTAGCTGCTATAGTCATGCCAAAATATGGGTTCAAACTGCCCCACAACCCCGTTCGAATTAATGACTGTATTCGGGAGACCGGGTGTCGAATTTTTGATCGGGTGCTTGAGTGGATGTGTTCGCAGTCTCTTGCCTTCGGCTCCGTGGGGTTTGGGGAATTTCTTCTCGCAGCTTGGCTGTGCACGTGGGCGGCTCGGCTCTTCTTTGGGAGTTGGAGATTTCCCAACACGCCACGGCGGTCTGTTTGGACTTGAAACCATCCAAAAGGGGATCCCAAAAGGGGTACCAACTCAAAAATGGCGTCCATTTGGGCGTGTCCCTTTTTGGGGACCCCTGACATGGTTTTCCGTTTGGTTTCCCTTTGAAGCCACCAACAAAAGGGTAGCTCGCAAAAAGACAGTTCCCAACTGTCCTGGAAAAATGGTGGGTTTCCTGGTTTTTCTTACCCACCGTTTTAAAAAAGATAGACCCACATCACTCGGCACTTCCGGAGGGGACCAGTGGTGGACGCGGTACCAGCCCGTGAAGTACGAAGAGATCCACGGCCTGGGCTCGGAGCAGGCGCCCAGTGCCGGGGTGCCGGGGTGCCGGGAGCCGTGGGTGGCTCGTCGGAGTTTTTGGGAGTCGGCGCCCTGGTTTTTGGCGGTGTTTAAAGGGAAGCCAAAAAGGACACCAACCATCTCGGCGCCCGTTTTATGGTGGTTTTTGCAGGGAAAACAAGAAAAAACGGACACCCACCATTTGGGGCGGGTCCGATTCCTACAAAAAGATGAGGCACCCGTGTGGTGTTTGTTTTTTGCTTTTCGGGGAGTACTACTTCGGACTGGGCGCTGGGAAGGGAAGTGAGTTGGATTGTTCTGGGCATTTTCGGGTTGCTGTTGTGACCTTTGGGTGTATTGGGATGAGCCTGATCTTCACGCCCTCTGATTTTAGGTTAGGCTTCGCCGGAAAATGAACCTCCGCGAACTCCAAATGCTAGCAGATACTTAATGCTTGCTTGTTCTTTGCCCCATCAACCAACTCGGCTGCGTTTCGTGCTGTGGCGAGCCTCTGTAACTGACGATGGAACTCGAATTGGGACGTTCAGGGTGACCAGCGACCTTAGCAAAGCGACCGGCTCATGGATAGAGGACAAGGGTCTGCCGTATCTTTTATCAGAGTTCCGGTGGAGTCCTGTGTTGCGAAACCGCGGCCGCCTCAGAGGCGAAGGGTTCTCATTGCCTGACCTGTTTGCCCTTGTGCCCAAAAAGCACTTTCCAGCATTTCACCTTTCAAGCAGCAAGTTGGGCTTCGAGAGAGTCTCCTTCACCTTTGCGGCAATCTGGAACACGAGTCCCCCTGGAAGCTTGTCCCATCTGTAAACTAGTTGGACCCTCGGAACTGCTGCAGGACCTTCGGAACTGCTGCAAAGCCTGCGAGAAGGCTGGGCTTCTGGTCTTCGGGGACCTGGTCTTCAACCACATGCAGGTGGGGTCCGGAGATTGTCTTGGCTTGGGGAAGAGCGTGAGAGAAGATGGATTCTTTGGAAAGGCACATGGGCCTTGACCCTGGCAGACCTGGTTGGTGGCCGGCTTGCTTGCTTGGCTGAGCTTTGCTTGGCTTCGCCTTGCCTTGCTTGAGATTGGCTCAGGGTTGGTCTTGGCTTTTAGGCTTCCTGACAGGTGGCTCGGGGATGGCCCCACATTTGACTCAGGTCGAGGAGATTGGTGTGACTTTCGGGTCAGGGGGCCACCAGTAAGCCCCGAAGGCAAAAAGGGGCGGTGGACAGGTGGTGGCCAGCTGTGAGGAGTGGCGCAAGGCCCAGCAGGCCAGGCTTGGGAGGGAGGGAGTCTTTTTTTTTCGTTTTTTTTTTTTTTTGGGGGGGGGGTGGGGGTGGGGTGGGGTTCCCAGGGGTACTCATGTTTTGTTTGTTTCCTTTTGTTTCTCTTCATGCTTTTTTTTTCCCCCCTCCACCATACTGAACACCTGCAACATGAAGGTTGGACAGCCCCAAGCGTCAAATAGAATCCGCCATAAGCTGCACTCTTCATTATTTGCATTGCTAAAAGGGCTCCTTTTGCGTTGTTTGTTTGCGCATTGGCTGGAGCTGCTACAGTTTTATGCATGTGATCAACTTGTCAAAATAAATAATTGATGAACCTGTTCTTACATCTCGCGGAAGGCTACATCCAAACTCTATGATGCGTTGGTTGCTATCATTCACTTTTCGGTTTGACTTTGACCATGCACATCTACCACCTCACAAGTGAGACATCCCTCAAGAGGTTGGGCAGTATTGGACATCCCTCTGCGAAGCGGTGGGGTTGTTTGCAAAATGGGGGGCCGGCTTCCCTTTCAAAACTTTCCAAATAGGGGTATGCAAGATATGTGCCAAACAGTGTGTATACAGCGCATCACACAATATGCAACCACACACGACACCATGTTAGATTCACCACTTGTCCCCCCAATTTGACTGGGTGCCAAGAAGCTCGCAAGTTGTTTCTTTCCCAAAAGCACCACTAAGTCCCCCAGTAGCGCCCTTTTACCCTTTTTTTGGGGAGGGCTCTCTACTAAAATAGACTACGGAAAGGAAAACAATAACAAAAACGGGTACCCTGATTCTAACCTCTCTACTGGAGGACCTAGACCAAACTGGGGATGGAGCATAGTCCCTTGCTTCCACGAGCAGCCCCGTCCTTGGTTGCAGCGCTGTGCCGGCCGGCGCCAGGACGACGGGGTCATGGAGATCCTGCAGCGGCGGCTCTCACAGAAGCTGGGGCCCACCTTCGACAGGCGACCTTGGAATTGGGACCGGTGGCTTCCTTTCGGTTTGGAACAGTCTTTAGCACCCTTGGTTGCCCTCAAAAAGAAACTTGCAACTGCTTGAAACAGAGGCGTCCTTTTGGTGACCCTTGGTGGCGTCCTTTTGGTACCCTCGAAAAGACACCCGAAATGGGTGCTAAAGAACCTGGGGGGGGGGGGGTCTTTTGTTCGTGGAGCCCCTGAAATTGTGCAGTTCCTTGTATTTTCCACAACAACAGAAAGAAGCAAACGCAAGGAACCGTTTCCCCATGTGGACGGGTACCATTTTTTTGCTTTGCGATCGGCACCTGGCGGGATTGGTGGCTTATCCCATTCCAACTGGTGCAGGAGTTTTTCCGTCAGTATTTATGAGTTTCCCAGAAGGAGAGACAAAGGGGACGGGTACGGCTTCTAATTTTCCACGATTTCTAATTTTCCAGACCCCCTGTTCAACACACAGGGAAGGCTGAGAACAAGCCGCAGGCGTGGAAGGCATCATTTGGAGATTCGGATCTCCTTTTGGGGGACAAACAACAAGATGTGTTGAGAGGGTTCATGCTGTGTACCCCGCTTTGGGTGTGCCGGTAGGGTTGTCACGCGATCCACTTCCAATGCTTGTTCAGCGCATCCAAGTGGCCCAAAGAGTCAGCAGTAGTTATTGCAAGGCTGCAATAGCTGCCCATGCTACTCAAATTGCTCTGAATCAGTATGGGATGAATGTCGTTTACCAAAGAGACCCCCCTATTGTTGGAGGTTCGAATGCCCCCCCCCAAAAAAAAAAAAAAAACAATAAAATAAATAAAACAAGACACGCATTTGCTTGCTTTGTGCTGGTTAACATTGGGAAATCCAAAGGAGTTGTTGGACTTCCTTTCATGGGACCCCCGGATTAGCAACCCTCGTTGATTAGGGTGGGTTTAGTGGGGAATGACCGCTTGAGGGGAACGCCCCCTATAGAACCGGTTTATTAGTTGCCGGTTTTTTTTTGGCAAAGCCATGGGCCTAAAGATGCACACTTTGGTGTCGTTTTCGAGTTGCTACCCCTTGTGATGATTCGATTTTGGGGGTCTGATTCCTAAAAGAAGAGCCACCAAAGGGAACTCTCCGAAGAGATCCTGCGAAGGTTTTCTGACCAGAATTCTCGTTGCCAGTGGCAACAGAGCGGGACATGGGACATTTTGTGGCACCAGTGTGTCTCAAAATAGGAATCGGACCGCCCAAAAGTTTTGGTTTCCGCAAGGTAAGCCACCCAAAAAAGGGGTTCTCTCAGTCCACCTACTGTTTGGCTGGGTGTTCCGGCCCTTAGAATCATAGCCCGAGATTCAAATCAGAAGTTCCCTTCCCCCCTCCCCCCAAGTTCCCTTCCCCACCCCCCACCCCCAGGTCCCTCCCGGCCCCCCCCCCCCCGCCCGAGAAAAAAAAAAAAGGGCGATCGACCCACCTCGGATTTTCCTTCCAGGGACGACTTCCAGTGGCCCTGGTACCCCTTGGAGGGCGACGACTGGGACAGCGACAAGCGCATGGAGGGCTGGGGCTGCGGCGAGTGGTCCGAGCTCAAGGCCTGCGGAGTCGGCATCGCTTTGGGGAGCCTGGATCGCCAGTTGCGATCGTTTTTTTTCTCTATGCACTTTACCACAAAAACCAGCAACAGTGACGGAAAAAAAGCAGCCACCTGGGTATCTAGGTGGTTCTTCAGAAGAAATGCCCCCCTTTTTTGGGACCTACGTGGCAGTTTCAAGGGAAACCACCGGTAAGTTGATCAACTTTGGAAGGGGGAATCCAGCGAGCTCCATTGAGGGGCTTTCTTTTGGGGGATATTCGGTTTGCGTTACGTTTTGGGGCTCTTTTGGGGGCTTCTTTTTTTTTTTTGGGGGGGGGGGTGGGGGGTGGGGTGGGGCTCACATTGGGACGCGGTTTGTTTACCAGCCGCGCGAACGAGATGGCTGAAGGTTTGGTCCACCAGCCTGGCCTTGAACAATGGCCTTCCATTTGCTTAAGACTAGTTGGTTTTAAAGGGAATCTATCACTATTGGACACATTTTTATTTTCCAGGGGTCTTAACCAAATGGAAGTGGCCTTCGAGCTGTTTCTCAGGGCTTTGGGTGTGCTTCGGTGGAAGCTTGGAGTGGCACGCCAGGGGTTTTGGTCGCGGAGGTGGCAGGTGTGATGATGTGTGACATTGCAAAGGTCCGTTTGGGTTCGAACTCGTGGCTCTTCCTCGAAGTGGTGAAGGGTCGCTCAAGAGGCCTTTCAAACGTTTGATGGCGAAGTTGTTTGCGGGGCTCCTGGGATGGGTTCAGGCGGCTTAGAACACGACCAGGTTTTGAGAGACGTCTGGAAAGCAGACACCTGGGTATCAAACAGGCAGGATGGACCGGTGGAGCCAAGCTCAATTGCCTCGAACTTTGATCCAGACCCAGATTTGGTCAAGAACCCGAACCTGGCCCCCAGGGCTGTCCCCGCATACCTCACATAGTCACAAAACGTCCAGACTTGGAAGCCCAAGCTTGTCAACAGCTCACTTCCTGAGTTGGACTTTCAACTCTTTGGGTTTGGACCATAGCGGCGGACCAAAAGTTTGACTAGGCCCCCCAGCTGCCCTTCGGTGACACACGGGTCGCTTGCCGAGCTTCGACCCAAACGCCAGGGCGGGGCTCCCAAAGTCGTGGCAGTACACAACGCCCACATGGCCAAGCTGAGCCCCGGATGGCAAGCGGCGTTGGCTCGCGTCGGAGTTGGCGTGTTGGCGCCCTTACAAATGGGTGTCTTGTTTTGAGGGCACCCCTTTTTTGGGTGGTTTTTAAGGGGGGAGCAAGTTTGAGGATTTGATGTAGCCTAATAAGAGACGCACTGGTTGGTGGACATGAATCCCCATGCAGGACAGATGTGCAGGCACGCTCAAACACGCTAAGCCGCCTTTCCATAGTCAGGCCACCGGGAAATCGGTGCTGAAGCGGGCAGGTTCACCATGTCTATTTTGGTCCCGGGAATCGGGCAACAAGTAAGCGCCTCAGGAAGTCTTGCGGCATCTCTGGCTTCCGCTTTGACGCGGCAAAGCACCTTGGTCGGGAACAAACGCTGGTTGGCTGGCAGGTTCCGTGTTTGTCTAGCTTGCCCGTCGCCTAAAACCGACCTTTTGACTTCTTATGATGTTGGTGGTCTAGGGTTTAGATCGAACGAATCTAACATGCCTTACTTGCCACACCTGCTCCAAAGATGTTTGGTCCCAAATGTCAACACTGCCTCTGTGCACATGCTCACAAGTTCACGCAAAACCGCAAAGTGGAACTGGTGCGAATAACTTTCATTAAGGTCTCACTGGAGCCCAAACAAGCTACAACTCACTTGGCCAAACCCTCGTCGATCTGTTTGTAACTTGTACTTAAATTGGACCCTTTTCAAAGCAACTACCAAGAACGCCATTTTTTCCTACGACCACTCGAGTTTTGGGAACGGCCGAAGACGGCCCCCGCGTCTTGCAGTGTTTTCCGTCCTGTGTGAAGGTCCACGCTTGCTTTTGGGACCTTGACAGCTCTTAAGCCAGAGAACAGGCACATGCGGCCGCAGCACATTGCGGACTATGTGGACAAGGCAGATGTGTATGCCTATGGCGAGGCCTGGATCACCGGTTGAACTTGACACGACAACGCGGGGTTTCAAGGGGAAGTCAGGGAAGAATCAATTCAATGATGGGTGAGTCACAATCGAACCGCGGGCAAGTGGAGGGTCAGGGAGAATCCCAGCCACAAATGGATTCATGGGTGCGGCCGCGTTTTCAATGCTCTACCTGGTTTTGGGTAGACCATTTTAATACCAGGTTTTGTTTATGACTCACTTTTCCTTGTGGCCCCTCCGCAAGAAGGGGCACCAAGTGTTCACGTTCAATGAAGTGGCCGGGCCGTCCATCATGATTCCCCATTTGGAGGTCAAAAGAACCAAGCTCACCAATCCCTGTCGCTTTTTACGGCCCGTTGGCCAGTTTCGTTCTGTGCTTGCATGGATTCAGAACCCCTTTTGGGGCTCCATCATTCGTGACGTCAAGCAGCCAGGGGAGTTTGCGGTGGCAGGAGATCGAACCTACTTGTCTGCATCCAAGATGGTTTCATCTCCACGGGTGTGTGATGCACAGTCACTTTTAGACATCTAAGGATCATATAGCGGGACCCTCAAATTACCCTTGTGAAACCACCCCCCGAATTCTCGGGCAGGGTCGTTTGAGGGTCTGGCAGGGAACCGCGTTTCCTTAAGCGAAGAAGCACAGTCGGGTCGAGCTTTGGGGAAGCCAATTGCCTGATACGGATGGGTTGCATGGGTCCTTTCGGATGGCATAAAAGCAATCTAAGCCTATTTCTAACGAAAGACCTGGCACGGACACTTATGGTTGGATCTCTCGCCGGGAATCCACAAACAAGCCAAAAAGCACTTTTTGCATTTGTTCACGCTACGAATCCAAACAAGATATGTGGGTCAAAGCCCAGGAAACCCCTGGTGAACATCAAAATAGGTGGCAAATGGATGTTCATCCATCCAAAATGGCTTGCCATAGGTCACCTGGGGATAGTTTCGGTTCCGGGGCCTGAGCGGTCAGGTGCTCAGCATCGACCCCACGATGCAGCAGGAGTACACCGAAGGCGAGGATGCGAGGGGCGAGGAACTCTTCGGTAAGATGGCTTGGGGCGACGGTTCATTTGGGTGCTTTTGGCTTCCTTTTGGCTTCCTGTCAGTTTCCTGCTAGTTTCCTCTTAGTTTCCGTTTGGTTTCCTTTTCCTTTGTTTGTGTTCCGTTTGGCTTGGTTTCCCTTCAAGGATAGACCATTGGTCCGTTGGGGTCCCTTCCTTTGGCTGCAGAACTTGCTCAATGGCTTTTGGTCGACCCCGATCAGCTTGAATGGGAGCAACCGACAAACAGGACGGCGATTCCGGGTGACCACGTAGCCCGAACAAAGCCTAAGGAACCCTAGGGCACAAAATGACAACCCCCTGTGAACCTACCCCCCTTGGGGATTTGGAGGCTTTGGAAGTTGGAGCACTGTTACCTTGTCTCTTGGGAGCGGCTCTAGAGGCTTGCTGGTGATACCACCTGGGCTTATTGCGATGGGGTCCGCTCGTTGCTGATGGTCCGTTGGCAGCACATGAATCCTTGTAGGTCTTTGCAACCTACGCCCAGAAAAGAGGTTGATGCTTCCAAAAATGCAAAAGCGCAACCGCTATCAAGGAGGGATATGAGTGATACTGGATTGAACATTGTTTTGCCAACAAATCCAACGAGCTCAACTGTAGGTTAAACATAAAACAAAAAGCTCACCCATGACACACGTTCTTCGCTTGGGGATTCTGCGAATTCCAGTGAGTTCATCTGGTTGGATCGTTTCGGGTTGGACATGATTAGACCACTTAGACCACTGTGACAAGAAGCATTTGGACGAGCATTGCACCGTCTCTGCGAAGTCAAACAAATCCAACGCAACATCCACGTTTGCAATGGAGCCACAGCGCCAGTCACGGGTAGACGCTTGGGTTTGTTTCCTGCGGTACCCTTTCAGAAACTTAAATATCATAATTCCCCGTCTCGGGTCGAAAGAACTGCTGCAAGGCACTGAATAGTTCCGCACATTGGCCCATGATGACCTAGGCTAACACCCCATGATCATGACCTACACCCCGCAATCCCCTTGGAGTTGTTGAAGCCACTGGATCCCCGAACGCTCGCGCGGGGCCAGCGGACATTCAAGGCCGCCCCATGAAAAAAAGTGCGGCTGATGGCTGATCGCAGTGGCCTTGTCAATGTGGGGCCTTTTGCACTTGTTGCGCCTTCCTTGAGTTTGTCCGAAAATGAAAGAATGGCACCCTCAAAAGACCTGAGGGAATTGTCAGAAGATCACATCAGATTCCAAGTTGGAGTGGAAAGGAGGAGCCTTTCAAAAGGGGTCCCCGGAGTGATGGATCAGAAGAACCGTGGGTCGCTTTTCAGAAGCGAATCGCTGGAAAGGGCCCGAAAGTCCACAAGATCCAAAGACAACATGGGTCTGTCTTTTTGGAACCCCGAAAATGGCTTTGGTTTTCCTCTTGGTTTCCCTTTAACACCTTCAAACCCACCCAAAACAATTACCCTCAAACCAAGCGCACGCCCAAATGCCGGCAACGTCCCGACTCCGACTCCGCCGTTCGATCGCGAGGTGTGCATCTCACCACTGGGGAGCAGTTTCCGACCACGGACTTCCTCCTGTCGGCCGGGCCCCCAGGTGCAACCAAATTCCATCTCCCCGGGCCCAACTGGGTTCGGTTCCCCTTACTCCAAATACCCGGTTTTTTTTTCAAGTTTTTTTTTTGAATAACCCGGTTTTCCACGAAAGATTCCTCCTTTTTTAGTAGAGGGCCCACATGATACCCTAAAAAAGGTGGGTATTTGGAGTAGGGGGAACTCTCTTTAAGGGAAAGGCTTCCCCTTTATACTCAGCCAACCGAAAGCACACATGCCCCTTTTGTTTTTTTCCCACTGGGCATAGAACCTGCAAAAAGCAGTAAACATGGTCAACCCCAAACTGCGGGTTCCTTTTCCCTTCGGTACGACTCGCGAAACCGAGGTCTGGATGCGAAAGTTCATCGAGGTGGGCCCAGCTGCCGTGGACTTCGACAACACGGAGTGGGTGAAGCACCTGTGCTTCGCTCGCACGGAAGGCCAACATGGAACCCTGGTAAATTGAAACAACGACCAAAACCTGCGGTCCCCTGGTCGTTGAATTTTGACCCATACCCAAATGGAAGCGGCTGGTGACGTTGTTTGTGGTCGACCATTCAGAGGTTAAAACTTAGACGGTTGGAGATGCGGGTGAAACATGTGGGAGGGTGTTAGCGCTGATTTGCCATGTTGCGACTTTTGGAAGAGCTGCAGAGTCGTACCGTAACTCGGTCAGCCAGGCGACAGGGGGGTAATGATTGGCCATAAGCTTACCACTCTCAGATAAAGTTGCAATGAAATCAACAACACCTAGGTTTACTAAATGACGGTGTGTCCTTTCGGTTTCCACTTGAAAGCCACTCCAAAATGGGAACCCCCCAAAAAGACACCCAAGTCTATCAGGGCTCCTCAAAAGATATCCATTTTGCAACCATTTGAAACATATTGCTTTGTCAACACCAAAATGAAGTTGGACACCACCAGAAAACAAGTTGCAATGTTCAGGTGTACAATGTATGCGGATCCCTGTCTATCTGGGCAATTCCAAAATGGACTCGGACTCCCCCGAGTGCAACTGACAGACTGAGGCGGGAGATTGAGATGAAGAGGCCCTCGGAGTTGCCGGAGAGGGCCTACAACGTAGCCGGGCAGAAGTCCGCGAGACTTGGGGCACACGGTTTGCGTCATAGACGTTTTTTCTTTGGGTCAAATAGATAGCCCTGGTAAATGGAAGAACGCCGATCTAAACCTGTGCCATCTATGTCCAACCAGACTAACCTGCAAAGGACACCTATTTGCGTTGCTTCCAAGGTAGATGCGCATTTTGTAATTTCCCTTGAAACAAAACGTAAATCGACGAGGTCTCCAAATATATTCCTGAGGAACGACACAACTGTTCAACCGTTATTTGACACGCCAATCTCCGCCGGGTAGAGTTCACTCCGTGGCTGGTGGAGATTTGTCCATGGCAAACAAAGGCACCTCGGGCTTTCGAGGGGAAGGTGGGTTCGGGCGTGAGAGGTTGTCCACAGGCTGCGCCCTTGAAGTCCAGCATTGCTGTCATTGGCATCCAGTGGGGGAAATAGGGGCCTGGTAAAAAAGGACACCGAATGCGAAAGGGACATTCTGCAAATGACAAGGACATTGATAAGGAGGCCATAGACACCAAAGAGAACCGAAAGGGAACGCCGAAAAGAACCAAGGAGCAAAGAGGCGAAGGGGATCTTGCTTTGCAACCTCTCTGGCGAAGGTTTCTTTCATTGGGAACCCTTTGTTTGACAAAGGATGCGCCGACCCCAGGCGCCCCCCTTTTGAGGTGGAGGGCCATAGGAGCTCACGAGAGAAAGGCCCCAAGCCCCAGCTGCCCAAGTTCGGGTAAGGGGTGAATACGAGGCTCTGAGCAAGCTATTTTGTTCAATCCAGCAAGGAGCAACACATTTCGAGCCTTGAGTTGCCAAACGGGGTTCCCCACATGAATATTTCCCGTATTCGCTTTTCGAAACATAGGGAAAAGGGAACCAGCTTGGAACAAAGAATGCCCAAAACGTATCCCTTCTGAAACTTGGGGACTTTTTCTGTGGTTGGTTATGTTGGGTGCATTTGGGCTAAAGTTGGCCCTTGGATATGTCATTTGATATTTGTTGGTTTCCCTAAGCCCACCGCCGCATTCCGGCTGAGGTGGAGAACGGCCAGATGTCCGCTCCGGTGCTGTCGCGGAACTCCATCCGCTTCGCACGGAACCACGAGACATTGCCAGACTTGAGTTAGTATGTTCATGTATTTTCCCCATTTCCAACTTGGATAAATGAAAACACATGTACCGGGCTGAACCTTACCAGTTGTGGCCCGTTTTGCCCTTAATCCGTTTGCGTTTCCTTCCTTTTTCCCTTTTAACAGCCGGTTTCTCCAAATTGGGCACCAATTTTCTGGTAGTTTTCCTTTTGGTCCCCACTTTCCACCCCCAAGCAAGGGGTTCCGATATTTCCTCTTTTTTTTATTCTTCCTTTTTCGGCCGAGCACCGGCTCCCGTTTTTTTTTGTCCTTCTTTTTTTCTTCCGAGCACCGTCCGAGAGCCGAGGACACGGTGTCCAACGAGGTGCCCTTCTACGGCCTCACGGGCTGGACTCAGGCCGTTCGGGTGGGACAGGGGCGGGTGGGGTGGGGTGGGGTGGCTGGGGGGGTGGGGGGGTGGGGTGGCTGGGGGGGTGGGGGGGTGGGGTGGCTGGGGGGTGGGGTGGGGGCGTGGCTGGGGTGGGTGGGTGGGGGTGGCTGGGGGGGGTGGCTGGGGTGGGTGGGTGGGGGCGGCTTGTGGGGAGAAAGGCGCCAGGAAAAAGAAGAAACAAGAACATGGAGAGATGGTTGTTTTGCGACCAACTCCATTCAGGCCAGGCTTGGATGGGGAAGTGGGCAGGTGCTTGAGCACCTTGAGAAGACGCGGCTCAAACTCTTGCCTTTGACAAGGGGAGCCGACGCTGATGCGGGGTGAACTTGTTTGTGGCCCTGTGCTTGTGTCGCTCTGCGTCTCTGCAGACGTGAGTGCTGCTGGTTGAGTTGTGCCGGCTTGTTGTTTTGGGTTGCTTCTCTCCCCCTTTCCTGTTTCACTGTTTTCGTGCTCCTGTTAGGTTGATGTCATGTGACACTCTGGGCATTGCCTGCTGTGAGCTACTGTCCCGTGCTTTTTGTGTACGCACATGGTAAGGCCGTCTACTTAGGTCTCTCTGGCTGGCTGATGGCATCTAAGGTTCCTCCGGGGCTGCGGATGCTGTCACTGGCGCTTCTATTTGTGTATATATATATATAAATAAAGAACAAAGAATATGGGGAGATTTTGTCGTTTTGCGATCAAGATTGAAATATGCTCAAGGGAGCAGGTGTGCGGGTGGGGCAGATGGAAGAGAAAACGTGGGCAGGATCAAAGCAATGGGCCACGGGCACGTGAATCCTGGTGGTGTTGCAAAAGAATGAGTTGGGATCAAGCAGATGCATTTGTCACTTTGGGGCTCGCCAAAAAGGCGACTCATGTTTGGGACAAGGGGAATCCAACTTTACTTTCCCTGAAAAAGTCACTCCTGTCCCTGAAAAATCCCTGAAAAACACTGAAAGATCCCTGAGCTCCCCCCCCCGGTAGTGTTCCCTCTTCCCCCAGATGTTCACCGGGGGCTGTGGCCGCAGCACGCCGGGCCCAGCACGCCCGCGGACGAGGCCAGCGCGCAGGTGGCGGCGGCCTGGCTGCTGGCCACCCACGACGGCTCGGTGCTGCTGCTGGCGGATGACGCACATCGGCCGAGCGGGATGGGATTCGTCGCTAGGCCCCCCAGCTAGGTGCCCTTTCTCACCGTTTCTGTTTTTTGGGGAGGGTTCCTCTACTAAAATAGACACAGAAAAAAAGGGTAGCCTTATTTTGACCCCTCTACTGGAGGACCTAGGTCGCCATTGGTGCCAAAGGGGTTTCAAGGGTCGGATAAAAGACACCAGTCCACTACGTTGTTTGGTGGGGGGGTGGTTCTTATTGTATTTCGTGTAGCTGGTTTCTTTGCTACTTTTCTGGAAGTGGTTGCTGTTTCAGGAAGCTACCCATTTCGGACGGCTAGGTTAAAAGCCATTTGAACCCTACATGCGCATGTACAAGGCATTGAACCCTACATGCGCGTGTACCTCTACTGGAGGGGCTTAAAGGGAAACCAACAACAAAAAGCAACCAAAGCACCTGGAGAAGAATAAGGGGATCGCCCGTGTCGGCTTTTTTTGAGCAAAGGGAGCTGCCACTTCGAACATGATTCCCCCCAACAGGTCTGTTCCAGAATAGGGGGAAGCCACCAGAAAGTTGATTTCCTTTGAACGAACAATAACCCAAACGGAACCCCACAAAGACAACAAACAAACCTTGCTTTCGAAGGATCAAGCGCTGCTGTTTTTCCAACTGAAATGATGCGGTCAGGGTGGGACATGTAGAGTAATGACCCCTGAACGGTGGGTTTCTGCAAGATCTCTATTCAACCAGAGGGCAGTGTCGAACATGGGAAGTGCGTTGGGGCGGTTTGCGAGTTCGGCGAGCAAAGAAGCATTCACCAAGAGTTCAGTCCAGTTTGGGGTTACAGAGAAATCTGAACATCTTTTTCCAAGAATTTGAGATGTTTGGCCCTCAACCTGCCGTCATGTGTGTACAGCAAGTCCAGGTCTTCTGAGGGCTCTACCCGCCAATTTGGGAAGTTGACCCATGAAGGTTCGCATTGCGTGGGATTTGTTGAATTCCAGTTGGGAGTGATCGTAATTTGCCCTTTGAGTGGCCTTTGAGTGCCCTTTGAGTGCTGTTCCTGAGGTCAAGAAGAGTCGGATGATCAAAGAGGCCCTCGCGTACCGCAAGGCGGGTTTCAGCTGGGCAAGACATCGTCTCCCCAAACCCACAACCCTTGTAATTGCCACGCTCATTGTTGGGCGCGTCGTGTGTGTGTGTGTGTGTGTGTGTGTGTGTGTGTGTGTGTGTGTGTGTGTGTGTGTGTGTGTGTGTGTGTGTGTTTTTGAGGGTCTCATGTTTTTCGGGTTCAGGAAACCTTGGAAGCAAACCGAGACTCACTAACCGAGACTCACTTGGAATCGAATTGATTACGTTTCCTTTGAGAAAAAAAAAGACCCTTTAGATCGTGGGCTGCGTTTCGCCTTTTGCCAGCGTGGCACCGGACGCTGCAGACATGGGACCCAAAGAGGGTCACGCCTCTTTCTCTCTGTGACACATCTGGCAGACGAAGGAACATGGCTTTCACTTTTTTTTTTTTTTTTTTTTTTTCGGAGGGTACCTTTTGGGGGTTGGTTGCTTGTGTTTGCTTGGGGTACCAACCCTTTTTGGGTTGGTTTGAAGTTGGAAACCAAATGCAAACCAACTAGTCGGTTGTTGCCCCCGCTTTTTGAGACGCACCCAAATTGAAAATAAAGCCCAGGGTGACTTACAATCAAAGGGTTGAACAAAGAAACTCACCCCGACATTCTTGTTTTGGATACCTGCACTTTATTTCAACGCGAATTCTAAAAACATCACCGAAAGAGACCTGCTCAAAACAGGCGTCTCAAAATTGGGTTCCACCCCCAAAATCACTGGTTTGCATTTGGTTTCCCAAAAAGACCAAACCCAAAAGGGCTGGTACCAAAAGAAAACAACTTGCGCCTCGTCTTCTGGCAGAGGCCCTGCGGAAGTTCATCGAGTCTCTGACACAGGAGCAGCGCCAGACTATCCGAACCGAAGTGAGGCGCCAATTGGACCTACGGGGGTGTTGTTTTTGGGAGCTGGGTCTATCTTTTTTCGAGGGCACCCCTTTTGGTTGGTTTTTAAAAGATACAGAAGGGAAAGGCGCCATTTGGCGGGCCCCCTAAAGGAAGACGAGCCACACAGTTGGCACCATTTTCGGAATTGCGTGAAAGTGCGCCATAAGCTTGGGCTTAGGACTGGCTATTGACCACAAGTTGGCAATCATTGCAAGGGGTAGGGGAACCATGGCCATGACCCGCAGCAGCTTTGACCATGGCACACGTGACGTCGCGCCATTTGTTCTTTTCGTGTTTGTTCTTTTCTTTTTTTCCCCCGTGTCTCCTTAGAGGATGCAAAGGGAAGGGACACCAAAAAGACCACCAAATGACCTTGAGATGAGCACCAAGGTGTGACTCCGCGAGTGGCGCCTCTCCAAAGGGCCAAAGGGACACCACTCGGGTTCGGGAAGAGGATCCCACATGAGGATCCCACACATTTTACTCCGCTCTTTGGCCAGCCTTTCTCTCCAAAGTGGTAGTTTTAACCTTTTCGTTTTGATTGAAACACCACGAAAGAAAGAGGTACGGAGCCTCAAACAAAATAGACCTATGTGTTCTCAAGTGAAGTTACCCCGCAGGGGGGGTAGGGAATTAATCTCGCGCAGAAACATGGGCGCGCCTTTTTTTAGCGGAGCCCTAAAACAGTAATTTTCCTTCTTGGTATTCATTTTAAACCAACCAAATGGAGTACCCTGACCAAAAGGCACTCATGGAACCCAAAAAGGGGGTCCTTGACTCGAGATTCCTATACAAAATGAGTTTGCTTTGTGTCAATTTGCAAGGAGGAGTATGTAGCCGTTTCCACATGGTACCTGCCATGCCCAAATCAACTACCAACGCTTGTTTTGATGCCTCAGTGTAGGCGCAAAACTAAGTGCTCGGTTTCCCTTCAAAATCGGCGACCGCAAAAGGATGCCTCTCTTCCCATGAAAATCCACTGGAGGTGCGAATGAACCAACATCACTGCCTCTCTTTGAGCTTTGAGAATCCAAAAGCTGCGAACCCCATGGGTGTCCATTGGTTTTATGAGCCATTTACCAGGGAATCCCATCTATTTTTACCAAAAGGACGATGCCCAAATCCCCCTTGAAACACCCCCGAGGTTGTCTCCCTACAAAAGTAGCAGCCCCTCTGTGCCAGGGTGAGAGAGGCGGAGGATGGCGGGCGGCCTTTGAGCATTTGCATCGCCTGCCGCGTGGAAGCAGGCGAAGCCCTCGAGGGAGGGCCTCCAGAGACTTAAGATCGACCGTGGGACTTGATCATTATTGGGATGCGGAACAAAAACTCCAGAAAAGCACTTCAAGACTCAAAGGGGAAAAAGCGGCCTTCTTGAAAAGAAGGATGGGTCAAACGGGTTGAACCCCGGCCGGCCGCCGCATTTTCCACCAAGAGTGGGGGTTCCTTGACCCGCAAGCGCCGGAGTTCCCGAGTGCCCCGGTCTCGCCGTCTGCCCGCAGGCGGCCCCGATGGCAAGGAGATCGACGGGGGCGCCCTGCTGGGCTTTTGTGTCCTAAATCCGCACCCCGCAGGCGGTCGAAGTCGATCGAATGTTCGCAGAATTTGGAAGGCGTCGCTTTGCGGAGTTTGGTTTCGAAAGCATGGAGTCAGAAAAGGCCAAAGATTCAAAGATGCGAGCAGTCATCTCATTCGGAGGTTTCAATGGGTCTCTTCCCCCTATTAATAAATACGGCCCCCCCCCTCCCTATTATAAATAAATCCTCCCAAAAATAGTTTTTTTTTTTTTTAAATTGGGGTTTTCGGGGTTGGTTTTTTTTTTTCTTTTCCAACAATGTGAGGGTTCGCATAGGATTTGGAGGAAATGGATTGAATTGTAAGGTCCGCGAGTAAGCGGTTTAATAAGGAATTTTCATGTATCATTCTATTTGTTGTTCAGTTTACTGGTTGTTTGTTGGCAGCCAGGCAGGTTAGCCAGCATGTATGGGGGAGAGACAGTCGCAGCTTAAAAGTGGGGCTGGAAGCTTGTTAAAAAGTGCCCCCTAATAAGGATTCCAAGACTTTAGTATTGGTTTAGTATTGGCGCAATTAAAAATCAATTGTGCGGAGTGGAAATCTGGTCTCGGGCCCCGGATTTGCATTTATTATTAATGGGGGTCATTCATTAATTGGGGGAGGAGATTATTGGCACATGCCCCCCACTGGTTTGGTTGGCTTGCAATCCCGATTCAGAGGGTTGCCCGCATCGGAAGGACAGATGGCTCCGGGGAGTCACCCCTACGCGCAGATCTCTTTGTTGCAAGTTTGCCAAGTTTGCGGGGATTGCTGTAGCTCCTGACACACTCGCAGCCGTGAGGCCCAGTGGAATTCTCGGGCTCCAACTGCCTGCAGCAAGAAGGCCTGTCCAACTGCCGATTCGATCAGATTCGACTCGCTGCATCGAGGGGTTAAGGCTTCATTGGCTATCAATGAACACCTTACGCTCTTACTTAGTGGTTTGGATTGGCCTGCGAGTTTGGAGTCCTGGTTCTTGTACCCTCTAAAACGCTTACGCTCTTACTTGTTTGTAAAGCAGGAGTAGATAGCGCAATATTTACGGGCCGCATGAAAGATGCCATGAATTGTTTTCGTTCCTGCAGTTTGCCAAAGTGATTGGGGTTCTGGAAATCGAATGTGGACCCAAGGTTCTAGCTGGATGGGCTGGCTTTGTAAGGCCACTAGGTCGCGATGAGCTGGCAGGTGGGGGTAACCAAAACGAGCTCCATGACGAAGGTTGCTTCTCTGGATCGCCTGCCAGTTGGGACACTTGCAATTTGGCCCAGGTTGTCGCAGAGTGTATCCATGTGATGAAGGTGACCAGAAAGTCATGTTTCATTCCTTTGTACCCGGGGGGGATGTTGATTTTGGGATTGGATGATGTCCTGGTCCGATCACGCAGCCGGGCTTCGAGGGTTGTGTTGATGCATTCACTCAATGTGCATGTCTGTCGAACACACAGAACCTGCTTTCCATATTTCACACGACAACACAATTTTGTTTCGGGAATTCAACCACGACCTACGAATGATTCTAGTTTGCCTAGACCAAATTATTGCCTTTGGGTGAGTCTTGCCCGCCTATCAAGAGGTTTCACCATGAGTCTAAACCACAAGCCATTTGGGGGTGTGGGACCGGGATGCCTCGTTCACACAGCCACAGGTGGGGAAGCCCGTTTGGCGTGTTTATATAGGAATATAAGAATACAAGAACAGAATAAGAAAAGACCATAAAAAAGCAAAGATCTTTTATGATGACCCTTCCCGTACGCCTCCCCTCTTGGGCGAGGGGTCGGCAGATTTGTGTCTGTTTTGTCTTTTTTTGCGAGGAAGCCCGTGGGGAAGCCAAGCACGTTGGTTGAGTTTTTCTAGACACACCCTGCTTGCCGTCGGTTTCAGCCAGGAGCGAGCGATCGCACCATTGCCACCGGCGACCAGAAGGTACGGCCAGAACGGGCGATGGGGCAAAAGATCAACGGTTCATCTGGCCTAACCCTACCAAAACAAGCCCCGCCCCCCAAGTCTCCTTTGAATGCTGGATTTCATGGTTGCATCCGGTGTCCAAAACACGTCCTGTCGTGACACATGCCCATTCATTCGGTTCTTTGTCGGTTTTCCTTCGAGATAAAATCCAGTGGGAGTCCCCCCCCCCCGCCAGTTTCAACAAAGGACGTTTTCACCGGCTCAGTTTTCCGGATGCCCATGTCCCAGCGCGAAGTTGGCTTGATCGGTTTGCGCGAGAGGTCCATTTGGGAGGACTCAGCAAGTTTCAGCCACCAGGGACTCGTGATTTTGTCTATGCCCGCCTTCTACGAGAGCCAGAAATATGACCATGCCGTCATTGACGTCCAATTCAGGGGTTCCAACCATAGGCACAGGGGTTTGTCTTTTCAGGGATCCCGTTTGTAAGGGTGGTGTTCCTTTGGTTTCCTTTTAAAACCACCTCCCACAAACCATCAATCTTTAGCTCTTTCTATTTTTAATTGGCAAAAACGATTGGTGGACATGAATGAAAAGTGGTGGTGGACACGAATCCCCCGAAATGATGTCCACCAAACGGTCCCTACATGGGTGTGTCTTTTCTGAGGCTCGGTACCCCTTCTTTTTCTGGTTTCAAAGGGAAACCAAACGGAAGCCCATCATTTTGGGGGTCCAATTCCTAAAAAAGCGACACCCAAAAGACAGACCCCAAAAATTGTTGGGTGTTCCTTTCCGTTTCCCTTTAAAGCCAGCCAAAAAACAGGTGTACCGAGACCCCGCCCGTGCCCCGGGAGGTGGTGCTGCACGGGGACGGCACGCTGCAGGAACCTCTGCGGCTGGCGCCCTACGAGGGCGCTTTCTTCCTGGCGGGCCTCTGAGGTGCCAAAACCAAAAGCCAAATCCTACCCGTGAACATCCAACCACCAACCACTAAAATAGGTTCTAAAATGGGTGGTGAATTCACCGAAAACCCCAAAATAGTACCATTGGTTTTGACCCACAGCTCATATGGAATCCCATATAGGTTGAAATGCTTCCCATTTGCTTGTTTTCCTGTTGAATTTTGAAGAGACAGAATCTTGGCATATTTAATATTTTGTCCTGGGGACTCAAGCAAATGGTTGAAATCGGTTTTTGAGGCTCGGTATTCAATTTGGGGCGAAAAGGAAGCCAACAGAAAACCACCCATTGTGGGGGTCCCTTATTTTGAGACAACCCAAAGGACCGCTTTGCTTTCTGGGATGGGATGGGAAGGGGGTGGGGTGGGGTAGGTGGGTGGGTGGCTGGCTGGATTTCGGTCGGAAGCCCGAACCTAGCAGAACCTGATTTTGGTGGGGTGTCCCATAAGAGGGGACTCGTATCACTTGGGGAGAATCACCCAAATAATTTTTACCACGGATTTAATCCGGGGTTGACACCATGCTAACCAGCCTTCTTGTACAGATGGAACGTTCCCCAACAGGAGACAACAGCGAATGGTTTTTGGAAGCGCAGATGAAGAAAGGGGGATGGATGCGGGTGAACGTCGAACCCGCCGGACTGCACGGTTAACAGAACCTAAAGTGGCTCCCCAAAAAAGGGATCCGGATTCTTTCTGAGTGTCTCTCTATGACTCACCTCCAGATTTGGTGCCCTTTTTATCCCTTTCGCGAATGGGATTCCTTGAGTGTTTCCATGTTGGGCACACCAGGGCTTGCCCCGTTTTTGGACGATTTTGCACGCCCATGTGTTTGACCAATCGAGGCAGGATCACATGTGCTGTCTCTATGAACCCATGGGTTACCTACAAAATAGTGAACACCCTTTGTCTGGAGAGGGGTATGCACAGCAGCCCAAGGGTGGCCCTGAAGAACAGGAATTTCTCTGACCCCCGACCCTTCGCTTCAGTTTTGGCCTACTTTGCTCCCCCAAACGGGGTGTGTTTGGGCGGGGGGGTTTTGGTGTGTCCTGCACTCTTTGAAATCCTTTTCGTAAGTTGCAGGCGTGCTCGACCGCGACTCGTTCATTGTTTTTGACGACAGACCTCCTTTTTTGGACAAATTGGAACGAGCTCAGGGGTCAAAAGTCAAATGATCTCATCCATAATGAAAGTCCTGTACTGGAAGGTTCCCTTACTTCAGGGGAAGAAAAGTAGTTTGCCCAGATCAGTTGCTCAAAACAGAAGGAGGATCTGACCTCTGGTTTTCGCATCCTTTTTGAGTCAAGCTTCCAAAAGGACCGTTTATTCCAGGTCCTTTGGGCGAGTGAGCAGATGAAGCTGTTTGCATTCTACGAGCTCATTTTGATACGAAGCTGTCAGGCGGATGTGATATTTATTCTAGTCCGGTGACCTTGTCGCACAACGGTACCCCGTTTGATGTGTTGGTCTTGGGTTTGGTTTGCTTCGGGGTATTTTGCTAGCAGCTGTTGCAACTTGTTGCACATGTTTCTTGGCGCACCAAGGGTTGGGAACACACCTGCTGCCAAGCTGATCCATTGGGAAACAGCCGCCAATGCTTGGCTTCATGGGGTCCACAATCGATTCATGGATCCAAGACTTGACTCATTTGTTGGCCTTTGAGCTTCGCGGGATCTTCCTGGCTCACTTCTTTTGGCCCACTGCCGCTCGAGGTGAACGTCACCGCAGACACTGCCAGACAAGGCCAATGACCGCCCGCAAGAGGCGTTTTATGACAGGAACGATGAATATTTTCGCCCATGAGTTGGCAATGCTCGGCCGGGCCCGGGCGGGACTTGTGCGCATCTTGGCAAGCTTTTGGAAAGCTTTTGGAAAGCTTTTGGAAAGCTGTTGGAAAGCTTTTGGAACGTCTGAATAGCGGGTTTGCCTACCAACATTGAGCAGCGACATTGCGAAGCCTGGGCCCACCCCATATGTACTGGGTGGGACTAGTTTCAGTCCGAACAAATGACAGAAGCCCTTGCCACCAAAAGTCCATAAGCTTTGGCACCGACCTTGCCTTTGTGTCGACGTTTGTCGCGGGCAGACGCCGATATTCAGAATTGACATGTTTGGAGGGTACCTCTTTTTTGTGGGTTTGAAGGAGAAAGCCAACAGAACACGGTTTGGGGGGTCCAAATCCCAAAAAAACGAGCCACCCATATGCTGAATGGACTTCGTCTGATGTGCACACGTCCGCAATGATTAACTCTTGCCTTCGAGAATGGCGCCCGCGGAGCTCGCTTGTGTTTTTCGTCTGTTGGGAATTCTTCTTTGGTTTGGTTTCTGGGTGTGTCACGGCGTTTACCGGCACGTATGCCCGCACACATTGGTGGTGTTTTTTTTTGGTTTCCCGGAAAACAGAACCGAACAAGGGGGCAGCCTCAGACAAAAAGACACACCCTTCCGGTTCCGGGAAAGCGTGCCCTGGTTCTCCGGCCTTTGGTCTCCTTACTCGTGAGTCAAGCTTCGCGGGGCCGGCTGAGCCGGCCGGTTAGGTCGAATATTTCAGGTGGATGCCTGTAACCCACATGCCGCTGCGCTGTAGGCTGAACATTTTTCCAGGCAGTGAGATTTGGCCGAGGACGAGAGCGCGTCTTTGCCGGTGAAAAAAAGAACCAACAAATCAAGAAGCAACCTGGAGCCGGAACACCCCAGGATTTTTTTCCCGTGACCCCCCCAATGGTAAGTTACCATTTGGGAGGCTTTAAACACGAATTATCCTTCCGAGAGGTGTGTTGCGAACAATTGCCAAGCAAAGATGAGTGTGAAACAAATAATAGCCCTAGAGCAAGAAACCTGGTCCGGGGCCCGCTGTTGTATCCCTTTGTACTCGTTGCCAGTGCATTAACGCGTTAACACAGATCTGCTTTTCGGCTACAGGTTCTACTTTGCAGGTGAAACATCTCGACCGCCGCTCCCCAAGTCTATGACAATCCTTGTTCGTGTGGAAGGTTGGCCTTACAGGTGTAGAAACCGGCTCAGGGGGTTCTTTCATATCCGATCGAGGGTATGGCTCAAAAGGCATTGGGACATTTTGCTTCAGTGCAGTGTCTTCGTGGGAAAGCACACGATGCTTTATGACCGGACAATCCTGTTGCAACATGAGCAAGGTCGACAAAATTGAATCACGGCATTTCCTGAACTCCCTGATTTCAACTTGGCCTGCCATTTGCCGTGTTTCTAAAATCTCCAATAGTTGCACGCTGCTAATGCAGTGGACCGGGCATGGTAACGCAGTGAGCCTTCTCGCCCGCGGATTGCAGAAAAAGACCGCACTTGCAAGCGCGGCAGCGTGCGCCTGAAGGCGATGAATTTGCAACCAAAAAGGAAGAGAAGCCATGTTGCGTCTAGGGCTTTCAATTTTGCAATTTCCAAGCAGGCTATTGCTTGCCCAATGCGACTCGACTTGACATGACCGTTCGGTTTTCGCTTGTTGGCAAGCAGTCTTCTAGGAACCGCCCAACCACACCGCGGTTGACGTTAATTGGTCAAAGGTGCCAGGTGCCAGATTTGTTCAAGTGAGTCACAAGAAAGGCTTGGAATGGGCCGATTGGCAGTTCAATACGATCGGCACAGGTCAAACAATATGCTGTCTTCAAGGTTCCCAGCTGTCTCCTGAGGTTTTTGGTTTTTGAGTTGGTTTAGTGGAAATTTCCATTCAACCCACAAAAAAAAAGGCGATCTGAGGACAGCCCAGATTTGGCTGTCCACTTGTCTGTCGACTGGTTGACATGAGCCCTCGCCGCATATCTTGACCGCATCTGCCCAGCCGCAACTTATCGTGTGGAACTGGGCCGAATCATTTTGACGGCTGAAAAAAAAACCGGCGCAACGTGTGGCCAAAAAGGGGAAATGGGGTGCCCAATGTGAATTTTCGCATTTGCTGGGTTGCTCCAAGGGATATTTTGGATCCGGAGTTCCCACGTTGCGCGGCAGTACACTCGCTTGAGCCACGCTGAACAACTGATCCGATGAAGACAACCAAGACAAACAGGTGCGACCGGTTAGACTGCGGGTGAATCCATTTCGCCCAAATGGATCTCGGTTTTTCTGTTGGGTCTTCCTTTTAAACCAACCCAAAGTCGCTTGATTCATTGCTCGTGCCTTCAAATCGCCAAATCGGTTTCCTTTGGCAGGCAGATGCTTGGCGACGGGCGCCCGCAAGCAGATGAACATGTTCCAGGCGTTTGGTGAAGAGCTAGGTTCAGCCTGGAAAGCGACCCCAGCAGTTGGGTGTCTCTGGAAGATGAGTGCCACTTCGTGGCGTGGTTTCCCTTCAAAAGCATCCAAAAAGGAGTTCCCCGTTTTGAGACTGAACCAGTTTGCAACTTTTTGGTCGATGTCCATGTGATCAGAATGGTTCTTGACTCGGGAGTCTCAAGAAATCCACCCGCCGCAAGGGGAACCACCAGAAATCTGGAGGGTCAGAGATGGAGCCAAGTCCTTCCCCGGAATTTCTTCTTTGAAGCCGGGCCACTCTTTTGGAGTCCACCCCTCGCACTTTTTCTGTCGCAGCTTCATTGATTCAAGGCTGCTCGAGTCTTCCTCAAAAGCACCGGTGGAGCTTGCGAGCTCGGCAGGCCATTAACAATGCCATGGAGATTGCCCTGAACACCGACGACAAGGCGGGAGAGCTGTGGCGGCGCCTCTCTTCTTTTTTTTACTAGGGCTTTTGACTTGAGGACTTGATTGGATTGGATTGGATTGGATTGGTTTGAGCACCAACTTTCTGGAGTGAATTGGGGGGGGCAAATTAAATACGCCCAAAACCAGGGGTAAGCTGATCGCTCCCTTGGGCCGGGCATGGAGCCAGATGATCCTTTGGCGGCTCTGCAACACCTTAAGATCGGGCACGTTTCAAAACTTCCATTTGTTTAAGATATATTTTTTTAAGCAACTGGAAGAAAAGGTGGTTCTTTTTTTGTATAGTTAACAGGGCCCATTCATTTTCCAGAATCGATAGTTACAACCTGGCATGATGGCTGCTTGCCAATCGATGCCACAGTGGTATGTCCAAGCTGGAAACGCAAGATGTGATTTTGTTTGTTGTTTGAGCGGTGGGATCAGGCAGCCGCTTCTTACGCGTGCAACAGCTGTTTCAAGCAGTCTTGACCCTCACCGTGACACAGGGGCGCTTGGCAACCACACTGTGGTCACCTGAATTCAGGTCGCACTTTTTTGTTCAAGCGGATGGAAAAGGGAACTCCGCAAGGAATTGGAGGTTGTTCAAAATGGGTAGCCTTTGTTTTAGGGGATCCTATGGTGACCCGCTCTAGGGAAAAAGCAAGGGCGCTGTAAATGGCCCAAAATCGGGGGGCTTTCTTTTTGAACAAGCCTCAACTGGGGGATCCCTGGTTTTGAAACTCCCCACATCTTGCACACGAAATAATGTCCAGGGAGCTGAGCAATCCTTCTACCGCTGCTTCTAGCCAGAAATTACGTTAGGATCTCCTCCAGGGACCCCAAAGGTGGAGTCTATTTTTTCCCGGGGCCAGAGAATATTGCTTTGCTTTTTGCCTGGTTTTTTGCAATGAAAGTTTTGACATACTACCCTCAACAAAAGACGAGCCACCCACAGGAAACGGCTGCTTCGCTGCTCAAGGTATTCCGTGCGTTTGCGAGACTTGCACATGCCTCAAGGCGGCCTAGAACATGACACTCATACTGGGGAAGGACGAAATCGGGCAGCGCACCACTTTGGAACCATGGTTGACACCACTGTTTGTTGGTCAGGGCTCCTGAAAAGATACATTTTACCCGTTTGAAACATGGCTTTTTTCACCAAAATAAAGGGAAACCACCATTCACAAGGCAATGTTCAGGTGTATAATGTAAGGACCCCTGCTGGTATTTACAGGGAATCATCTCATTGTGTTGGCGCGACCTGGATTTCGTCCGTCCACAGTATTAATTGGCTCAGAGCCTTAGCAAACCGAGTGGCCATTGCTGATGCTATGATTTTGAATAGGGAACCCTCTCAAAAAGCGGTTGGTGGACATAAATCCCCACCTAAATGATCCGAGGTCTGCCAAGGAAATTTTCACACCCATATATTGGTGACTTATAGTGACGAATAGGGGGACCCTTCAGAATCATAAAGGCCACAACCTTCTCATGCCCCGCTGCTATGGCTCTGACTCAGGATTGGAGACAGTCTAAGATAGTTTCCCCTGCCCTCAAGCCACCACCACTCATGAGAAAACGGGATAGATATCCTTTACAACTTTACATGGTAGCTGTAGTGGCTGTAGATCACATGGTTTGGGGGTAGTGTACACTATTTTTAGATACAGTACATCCTGGTGACACATGCCCATTTGGCGGTTAACCGCAGCTTTCCGTCGGTTAGGCGGTGCTCTTTGGCGAGGACGTCGCGTTTGGTGGCGTCTTCCGTCGCTTGCCGCCACGAGTTGCTCGTTCTTTTGGAGCAATGTTCGGCGAATTCCTCGTCCTACCTTGAGACGAACTCACATGGGTCTGTCTTCTTTGAGGGTACCCTTTTGGGTTGTTTTACATGGGACACCACAGGAAAACCAACCATTTTCGGGGGGTCCTCGAAAAACAACACACGCAGGGGTCAAAAGACCTGCTTGCTTGGGGTGGGTAGGGATGGTCATGGACTCTTTACAGGAAATTTAGACAGCCATGAGAATGGTTCCCTATTAAAGGAACCATGGCCCATGGCCGACACAAGGCGTTTTGACCATGGCTCGTAAAAGGCCCCCTGCTTCCTTCGCTCAGATCTGCTTTTCAGTGTGAGGCTGCACGATGAACCTCCGCGAGCAGTCGCGGGCCCGGGAGTTTTGAAATCGCCAAATGGGGTTGTGTTTTTGGGGATCAAAGACACACCCAAATCGGTTTGTGCTTTATATTTATTGAGGGTACCGTTCTTGCCCAAATGACCGTGAATTCAGCACTAGTGTAGCGAGCTCACTGATCGCGGACAAAACGAGCAATCGGGCACAAGACGCATTGGCAAGACCCTCAAATGGTTTACCGTATACGTCCAACCATGTATTTCATATCCAACTCAATTTAAAGTTCATGCCCGAACGTCCATGCCGATCTCCACATGATGTCCTCCAATTAGGAATGCCCTTTGGATGGCGTTCCTGGCACGACAGGAACACATGGATGAGTTCTGGGTGGAAACGGGGTTCCATGTTGTCGTTGTCTAAGCCCAAAGTACAGGCCGGGCGTGAGGAGCAGGATCCCCACTTGCAATGCCACAGAAAATGCCGCTCCTTTAAGAAACCAAAATGTCAAAAGGTTGGCTGTGGACAAGCGAGGGGTGTTTTCTGGAAGGAATAGTGAGGAAGGTGCTATTGTGGCTTCTTGGGAACAGCTCCTGGATCGGTATTGGACCTACATTGGCGAGTGCGCACCTGCGCTTCATTGCGTATCCCGGACGGCCAGCTGAAAAAATCATATATCCATATGTATATGTGTTCCGCATGTAAATGCATTGATGTACGTTTCCTCTACAGGCAGACCTCGGCCGGGGCCATTTGTCTCACTGCGTTCGACCAGCAGCAGTGCTAAGGTTTGGAGAGGACCGAGTGCTGGGCTCTCAGAGACTCAGCATCTTGCGGACCTCTTTGAAGCGACTTGTGAAGGAACCGCTTTTGTTGCGACGTGATTTCTTCAAGTGCTCCGAGCAAAAGATGAATCCACCAGGGTAGGATGACATGATGCTGTTTCTTTGGCAAGTTTCGTAGGCACCAAAGTTCTCATGGTGTTCCAGCGTCTTTGGAGCAGCCCTGTCAAATGGGACGACAGTTGACTCCCTGGTTAGTTGGTCTGCTGCCGTGTTGGTTTGTTACCTTTTTGGCTTGTTGGGCTGCTGCATTGTTTGGTCAGACTTTGTTGGTATGATGGCTTGTTGGCTGAGAGGCTGGCAGGTTGTTGTTTCTTTGGTGCATTTTGCCAAGGGATGTTAGGACTTTAGCTTTTTGCCGTACTCATGGGTTTTCCGTATTAAACCACTAAAAGTTATACTTTTAGCCGGGGAGCAGATTTCGCAACCGAGGTTCTGCTCGCTCATTTGCTTGCTTGCTTGCTTTGCTGGTCTCCGTCACCGCACGCGTGTGACGATTCACCAGGTAGACCTCTTCTCCTCTCTGTGGGCCTTTGTTTGAACACAGGCGCATCCATAGGTGTCCTTTTGGTTGGTCTGCTCAAAACATAGAGGGCCCTGGTTTAGAGGGGGTTTATTCCATTTCTATTTTTCCAAAAGGCCACCTATGGGCACATCGGTCTCTCATCCTGATACACCCAAGCGTCAAGAACGGCTATGTGCAGCACTGGCAATTCTCGAGGTTTAATACGCCGCTCTCTGAGCAGGGGATTGTGGGCCTGGGGCCCAAGTTCACGAGCTGTGGAGATCTTGGAAACACGCCGTGTGGCCAAGTGAGCAAAGTTGCGGGTTGGCTGCTAAGGGTTACCCGACCAGGAGCCGGTAGCAAATGGGGAAGACTGCCTGGCGCAAAGCTAAGCCAGACAATGTGAGTAGTTGACAATGTGTTTGGTCTACTGTTGGTTTGCGGAGCTCTACGTGGGGCAACCCAAGTTTCCCATGTGGTGAAACCTGTAGTTTTCTCCAGGGCTCAAATGTCCCTCGTTGCCGACCTCGGCTGACTTGCTGATCAGACGGAGAGCTGGGCAGATTGTCTCGTATTTGACCCTTTGGGTGCAAAGTGCCACTTCGTGAGGCATGGCACCTGGGGAATGGTTGGCGATCATTTGCACTTTGGTTGGGCCATGCAGACTCCGGGAAGAGGACTGTGTTCTTGGAGTGCCTGTGAAGGTGTGCTCGAATGGTGCATGCTTAGCTTCTTGCAGGTGATTCCCATTTGAGATCTCCAACTGACTCATTATTTTTTGCGACCTCAGGCAGCGCTTTTTCATTCTGCCCCTTTCCCTCATTGATGTTCTGCAAAGAAAGGGCCGCACCAACTAAACACTTATTACTGTGTCATCCGCCTAGAGACTAAGATGGGGATTGACCCTTGGGGATTGAACTATTCATGGTCAGGATTTCATAAACGACAATGATCCATACAGGAGCTTCGACCATGTCGCACAAAGAGCCATACATGCACCGCAAATGAGAATTCGTAAGCAAGCGAACACGCAAGCTGCATGCAGTTGCTCAACAGTTCACCAGTGTGAGGCATTGAATCAATGAATCGGTTAATGTTGAGGACAAGAGACATCAAGCGGACATACAAATGGAAGTAAGGAACAACACCAAGCTCTAACTGCACCCTCCGAATAAATGTCTAGCTGTCATGTTTGGCTCTTGGGACAGGAACTGTACCGCTACAGAGTGCAAAGCAACCAGAATTCAAAGAAAACTGCGCGAGACAGTGGATGGATGAAATGTTGCACCAGCTCGTAGGTGGTTTATCTCCTTGTTTTCAGGGTTTCATCCATCCCAACTTGTGCAGGATTTCGTCCATCCACAGTATGGGTTCTAACTTCAAGTAGAGACACGTAACGCAAATTGGAAGAGTGCTGCGCACTGCAGGGTGAAGCTGCAAAGCGTGTGTGACTGCTTTTGATTCAGGTGTTGCTCAATGCGAGCGAACATTTTGGAAGGGTGCTGTAGCAGGTTGTGCGCAGGGTGCTGTGAGGTCAAAGAGCTGCGCGCAGGTTGTTTCTGCGTTGCACTTACATTTGCATCGTTTGTCAAGCAAGCACCTGCTTTTTGACAACGCGGTTCTTGACAGGTTGGGGCCAGGCTGGTATAATTCAAGTCATCTTGGCGGCCAAATGATTTCTTCATTCTAGTTCCTCTTTGGGGTTTGTGTCAAAATGGGGAACTCTCGAAACGGAGTGGTTTTCCATTGGTTTCCCTTTGAACCAACCCAAAAGGGTAACCCGCACAAGGTGACGCCCGTTCAGCACTGCTTTCCCGGCCGACGCCCGAGGCTTTGCGATTGGCTTAGCCTCGGTCGGGTGCGCCCACGGATCCGCGGGGTCCTGGTTCCGCGGAATTCGGAATGCGGAATGCGTGGAATTCAGCGGAGTTCGCATCCTCAGTGCCTCCTTTTTTACTGGTCTAACAGCGGATCCTAACTGGTTGCAAAGCTTGGTTCGCCTAGCGCGGCTGTCTACGGGGTTGATTTTGATCTCAGAGACATGCACAGAGACAGTCTGCGAGCAGTTTTGACAGAAAAGAAAGAAGCATCTCGATCGCACTGATTCTTTGTTGTCCATGTCACTTCGAGCTGCAACAAATATCGCCTAACCCCAGGCTGTGCAGCCAATCAATGGCACGGGCCGGATCGATGCCAGAGGGCCAGGTTCACTCACTCTGATCAAAAGGAGCTGCCTAGAGTGACGATTTTGGGGGGGTGTCTATGTTCGTAAAGGGGATCCCCATGGGATCCCCCAAATTGAGACTCGAACAAGTGAGGATTTTGGGGGTGTCTATCGCTTAATCTTCAGGGGAGAGCTCTGCGATTCCGGTGAAGTGGTGAAACGAGAGAGGTACCACATTGTCTCTTGAATTCGTTGCAGCTACTGTTGGCAACTGCGATGGTTTCCGCTTCACTTTTGCCAGGCACACGGCCATCGCGGAGATTCAGTTTGCAGACTATGTCTTTCCTGCGCCCTGCCCCCAGGTGTGCGGGTTGCGTGGGTTCAGCTGGAATGATTTGTGTGAGTACCGGCTTCGCTAAAAAAAACAGTGTCACCGTGAATGGCGGCGGAACGCGGTGGCCTGCAGAGTGCCATTTGTGCGCTTGGCTGGTGAGGAGTTGGCTATTGTCATATTCAGCCTTCTATTGAAAGAGCAGTTGACGAAAGGGATTGGACATGAGTCGGCGTACAACTGTCATTTTGCCCTCACCTGAAGTTGACTTACTCGAATGTTGTTGGCAAAGGTTGATACCGTACGCAAGTTAATTCGGGAAGAAATGTGGTGGTTGGTGTGCAGCAGCTGTTAAATACCTGCAAGAGCGCCGCGATATGCAGTTTTGCCCAGTCCTGCGGCAAACACGGAAACCGCCAAGCGAACTGCTACTACGTAGTTGTTCATAGATTGTAACTCCAGTGTGCTGAAGTCACTTGCTGTCTTCTTGGCTCTTTGCCATAACCTTTAGAGCGAGACGTGTGGCATATCCAACTCTTCGATGCCGTCCTTTAAGAATTTGGTTTGCTCTCTCTCTCTCTCTCTCTTTTGCCTCCGGGCCAAAACCGCCGCTCCCAGTTTTGACCAGATTGTGAACGAGGCCGCCAAGTACCGCCCGGGTGCCCGGATGGGGGCCCCTCAGTTTTTGGGTCCAAGCGGTTGGGCATTGGGCAACTTTGGAATTCGGCCATGGCCTTCCATGCTGGGCTTGGCTTGAGAGCTGTCAGAATCAATACCGGCCTCTAGCTGGTGTGCTTCTACAAGTTGGGGTTAATCCAAGTACATGGAGGCGGCGAATCCGTTGGGGGGTCGGGTGATGGGTGCATGTGATGGGGCTATAATTCTCTGGGCGTGCTTGGATGTGCTTTGCTGCGCCGCAAGTGCAGGAGCATTCAATGGGAATTACCAGTGAACCCCAAGGACTTGATCTTTCGAGGCATGACGGTTCTCTTTCTCACCTCCCGTCCCTTTCCAACTCCCAAGGTGTTACACAGCAGCTGGAGAACCTGATGTAGGAAGGTTGGGAAGCGGGGATGGGATGGAGACAGGAAATATGAAAAGAGACTCTCCATCCATTTTTTTCCTTTCATTTCCCTTTAATATCCTTCACAATCTCATATCCGATCGCCCAAGTCTTCCTCTTTGTGCTTCATCGAAGTCGATCGCGACTTGCCTCCTCCTGAGGCTACCGAGCCGGGAGCACTTGGTTGGGCTGCCCAGGGCTGCAGAGAAGTTCGTGCGCTGACGATTGCGACTTGGGATGTGGGTGGTGTTTCTCCGCTAGTTGCTATTGGCCCGCTTTAGTGTCGATCTAGGACTCATAAAAGCTTTTATCTTTTTTGGGCATCCAAGGTAAGCTTGCCCCTTGAGGTGCTGTTGTAGCCCTGTGCGAGCAATGATGGCCTTAAAACCAAGCAGAGGTTGAACATCTTCATGTCGCAGAGGACCAGAGGCAAAAGGAATCCCTTGCAAAGGACACCGGCTGTGGACCCCGCCTCCCCCCTTTCGCCGTTCGAACGAGGCACTGCGGCTCGCTCACCATCCGGATGCCTGCCGGGGCAGTTGGCCACGGAGGGCTTTACCACTCTCAGTCTCCAGAGGCGAGGCGGCCTTCGCTTGCCGCCGGGAGCCGAACAGACCAAACCTTCGAACGGATGCGACAGGGCCAGCCGGGCTTTTTGGGAGTGCATCTTTTCCACGTGACATGGCCGCTTTTTTTCCCACCAGACCAATGGGCAGCCACTCTGTTGGCGAAAATCTGCAGAGGGGCTCGCAAAGCTTCCGTGCCTCTGGCTGAGGCTGCCAACATTGCGAACGTGGCCCATGTATTGATGTTGTTTCCACGTGTTTGTTAAGTCTTTTCGGTTGCATGCAGCTCATTGTTACGCAGTTCCCTGATGTGTTGCGAGGCAAGCGTAGGGCTGTGTGTCATTGATGTTTCCGACACACCGAGTATCGGTTTGGAGCCCCAGCGGGTTTTCCTTTACACCGAGGCAAAAACAAAACATGAGGAGGTCTTACCTGAAATCGACCTACTGTTTTGCGGGACGACGTTCCGAGTTCCGAAGGGAGGTTGCCCTCCGGAGGCACCCGCCAGGAGGTGTCCGTAAGGAAATGACTCAAGCCGCGGACCTGGAGTAGCGGACCTGGAGTATGCCTGGATCGCCAGTTGCTGTTTTTTTTCCATGCACTTTACCCCAACAACCAGCAGCAGTGGCTGAAAAAAGCAGCAACGTGGCTATCTAGGTGCTTTGCACTGGAAGGTCTTGAGCAATCGTCATTTTTCAGGCCTTTCGGTTCCAAACCCGAAAGGCCGAAAGAGATCAGTATGCATACTGATGTCCCGTGAAGAAACGGCCCGTTGATTATCAGCGCTTCGGCCTTGGCCACGAAAACTGGCCATGCGGTTGTGTACGGCTCATGGGCTGAGGGCTGTGTGTGGCGCCCAAAACAGCCCGCCAACAACAATGACCATACGGAAACCAACGCAATTAACAGCTGCCACATAGGCGTTATGGCCATTTGGTTCGATCTTTGGACTTTGACTGTTTGGGAAACAGTATATTTTCCATTCAACCCACAAAAAGTTAGACTTTTTCAGGGGTCAACAGCAACCATAGGGGTTTCATGAAACATGTTGCTGATGGTATCGACATCCTTGATAAACCCTACGGTTCGACTGCGAGGCTTGCTTGTGCATTGGGAGATAGATCTCTGCGCGAGGCCTTCTTTACGCACTGCCCCGGTTTGAATGTGGCCCGGAGCCCCGCAGCCGTTCGCCGCGAGTGTGCGTCATGTCTGGACAAGGAAGAGCTCGATGTCTTTGCGTGACCTCAGGTTGATGTTGCCGCAAGGCTCGTTCGGGCGTGGGTTTGGAATTACCAGACCAGCCCCTAGGCCCGCAGTTTTAACGGCCAGTGCGGTTCAGTTGGTAGTTGGGGTTTGGTTTGTTGAGGGCGAGCCAAGCGATTTCTTGTTGGTGCATGTTTAGGTGCCCAGTCTTGAACCAGCCGGAAGCCGATGATTTTTAGGCTGTCTGCTTTGCTACACCCCAAGCTGAGCCGCAATCACCCTGGGCAGCCTTGACTTCTGCTGTGGTAGACGCACACCTGACGTGAAGCACACACAACATTGGAGCTTCGGCGCTTTCGAGATTGAATGCCAGACCGCAATGGCCATGGTCATTGAGTAAGCTGATTTTCCCGAAAGGCCCCAAGGCTCCCCCCGCCCCCCGCGCAGCAAAAAGCTGCAAACAATGCCACCCCACTTGGCATACAAATCAAGCAGGAATGAATTGAATACGTGCTCAGAAGTGCCTCGATGCATCACCGAGTTGTCCAGAATCAAAGGTGTAAGTTTTTGTTGTGGTGCAGTAGCTGAGGTTGTTTTGGTTGGTTTCTTGGTTGTTCAGCACCCCTGCTCTTTTGGTTTGGTGATTGCCCCACAGAACCCCAAACTAAGACCTTCCAATTCCCAACCGGGTCGGTTGCATCTCTGGGGAATCATGGTGTTGCATTAAACAGCACCTAGTTATTAGTTAACCTATTTCGGGTACCCCTCTAGCCCCCTCTCCATAGTTCCTTTGTCCAAATCAAGCACTTTATCAGTGGCTTTGCAACTCACCCAGCCTTTTTGTATCCTTTTCAGGTTGGTTAAAGGGCGAATCACAAAATGGTGCCGTCACCCTTGGACGTATACTCATTTGGTTGCGTCGTCTTTTAGGGGAGGACCCCAACATGTGTTTTATGTTTGTGTTTCCTTTTTTATTTTATTTTTTTTGTGTGTGTTTTTGTTTGGCTTTCCTTTACAGCTACGACACATTGGTTTTCTCTTTTGAAGCCTACCAACATCGGGTGGCCACCAAACCCTTTTGTGCTTCGCTTCCCGAGGTGGTGCCACGAGGACCCATCCAGGCCAAGGGCCTGCTGCTGGCAGCCATCCGCAGCGACTCGACACCTCAAGGGCTCCTTTGTTGCTCAGTGGGTTGCTTTTGTTTTGTCAACTTTTTTTGGGGGAAGGTTGTTTTTCTTCTTTGAACTCAAGCAACCAAAAAAGGGTGCCCTTTTTTCCCATGGCAACTGGGCATCTGAGGGTCCATAGGCCGGGAAGTCTCTGCGAAGATGAAGTCTCTTCGCATGAAAAAGCTGGGTGCTTTCGGCGCAGAAGCTGGAAGCTGCCTAATGTCCTCTTGGGATTATTCCAGAGGATTGTACTAACTGGGGGTGGGCTCCTGTTTTGATGAAGGGCCAGCTCATTTTAGGGGATTCCTTTTATTCGCGTGGTGCTTCGGAAAAAGATCCAAAATCGACAGTAGTAAGGGTTCATTGAGGAATCGTAATAACAACCTTATGGCCGGCCTTTGCGATCCTTTGCGCTCTTTTTGGGGTATCTTCTGTGGATGGTTTGCAAGTTTTGAATGGAGCTCACTTGAGATTTTATTGGAACCTCACCTCCCTGCCCTTTGACCAAGCTCGGCATATGTGGTCGGGTCCCGACGGTGTTTTTTTGTTGTTGTTGTTGTTTTCAGCCCGAGCCTGTTGTTTGACCTCCATTTTACCCGGTTTAGCCCAAACAACCAATTCTTTGGTGCATTTTGCTTGGATGTTAGGACTTTAACTTTTTGCCGTAACTCATGGGTTTTCCGTATTAAACCACAAAAAGTGACACTTGTAGCAGAGCAAATTTCGCAACCGAGAATTGGTTGGCGGCTGGGAAACACACCCATGAAGCGGGGTCCCACCACCAAAGGGACCGCTTAAGGCCCGGACCCCACGCTGGTCTTCGAGCCAAAGGTGCGCCTGGCGTGTGAGGGCGCTGTCGCGCTGTCGCTGGTCTCAAATTGGGAAGCGGAGCCCGTTTTGGATGGTTTGAAAGGGAAGCCATTAGGAAGCCAACCACCTGGAAAGGGCCCTAAAAGAAGAGAAACACCTAACATCTTCTGAGGCCGTGCCTGTGTTTCTTCTGCGTTCTGGGCTCTTTGCCCCGAGCTTTTCATTGAAGGCTCATAGCAAACATGTTGTCCCACTCTTCTCAAGATTAAAAAGGTACGGGGGCACGTGTTGCCCTCCCGACTCAAGATGTTAAAAGGGCAATGATGTAAGCCACGCTCAGTTGCAGCAGGGTGTTTTTTTTGAGTGGTAATCCATTTTACCTTGATTAAACTGTCCCGTATGTTTCGTTGTTTGCAGGGCTTGTTGGCGCCGCCCAATTTTCTGGAAGGAGCCACTACAGATGCTTTCTCTCTGAGTGGAAGTGGAAAGCTCCAGTTGACTTGTCACGGCGCCGCTCTGACAGGGCACTGCATGGAACTTTGTGAATGCGACTGCGAGGGAAACGGGGCATTGGGGTGGGCCCTCTGGCTGCAAGACAAATGCGTACAGGAACTCTAAAGCCCGACTCAAAAGCAGATCGCCGGCTCTCGCCGGCTGGTTCAAGACAGGTCTTGTACCGCCAGGCGGTGGAGGCTGGTTGGGGGGGGGGGGGGGCTGGAGATGAAGCGTTTATGCCCGAAAGTGCTTTCCAGATTGATTCTTCGTTATTCATGCCGGCAAGGTGGAAGAAGCTAGCTCATGCATGATGACCCCTGACCTCTGACCTATGGATGGCTTATGTCCGCTCGATATGTCAGAGATTTGCTCAAGAGACCGCACAGACAAGTGAGTGTGGGTCAAAATTAAACCACCAAAAAAGCGCGGGTTGTTGTCCTTCCATTTGCCAAGGTTCCCCTTTTTAGGTACCTTCTTTTTTGCCCACAGCCAAGTGGCTGGCGCCAGCGCGCTCGCGGAACCGCGTGAGGAGGTGCCAGTGGAGGACTTCGAGCTGCCGATCGGCAAGGCGATATTCGGCAGAGATGGAAACCGGGGGCGTCGTCCTTTTTTTTCTAGGGGGACCCCGGAAAAGAGTTGGGTGTTGTCGTTGTTTTTGGTAGGGGGACCCCGAAAAATCGTTGTTGTTGTTTTGTGTATTTGTTTCTCCTTCCTTTGGGCTTTCATTCAAAACCGCCAAACCCTGAGAAAACGACACACCCAGTGGTTGTTTTTTTGGAAAGTCAGGCGGCTGGCAGTGCCTTTCCCCCATTTTGGGGTGCTGCCCCTGTACTTCCGCAGGCTGAGATCGTCCGGGAGGGGAAGGATGTGACCTTGATCGGCTGGGGCAATCAGGCGGGAATGGGACCCAGGACCTCAGGAAGACTGGCGACGGCAGGTGCCACGCAAAAAAAAATGAGCGTGGAACTCAGAAACCAAGGCCCCCACAAGGAAATTCTTCGAAGAATGATGGCTTGTCGGGCTTCGTTGTCATTTTGTTTCAATTCAGTTCGGGTTAGCTTTTTCTGAGGCCCAGACCTCCCTGTTTTTGACCTCAGCTTGCCAAGTGGAGCGTCTTACTCGCTCAGCGAGCGCAAGCGCGCCTGGCCGGAATGAAGGGCCAATCCTGGAGTCGCCTCGGCATGGGAATCCTTCTGCAGGAGCCACAGTGCTAAGCAATCATCCAACCAAGGAACAGTCCAACGAGACATGTATGTTTAGTTGAACAAGTAGAGTTCACATACTTGGTTTTTCAAATCAGTCTCTCTTGGAATCAGGGAGCTCCCATATTTTTTTGGTGGCAGAGTGGCAATGAAAAGGGATCAATTGACTTCAAGAACCTGCCCTTTTGGGGCGGGGGCTTCCTTAGCAGATCTTTGGGGCTTTGAGGCATTGCACCATAGCCCTACCTAAGTCAATGTAGCACCTGGCGGTTTCTGGAAATAGGGGCCCCTTTTTGGATGGTTGTAAAGGCAAGCCAAAGAAACCAGCTGGAGGGTCACAGATTTTGAGAAACACCCATCTGAACAAATGATCGCGAGCCTAGGTGGGGGCAAACCGAGCACACCCATGAAGGTTCCTGCCCCTGGGCGTTTCCTTTCTTACCAGGGCTCATCTTATATGGGTGCGAGTTTTAATAGGGGAACCCTTGGTGGGCATCATTTGGGTTGGGATTCATGCGCCAGTCACTTGTGCGGTGGTTTCCTTTATGTTTATATTAGGCATATGTGTTTGGGCACCGACGAGCTCAGCTTGGGCAACACCTTGAAGCGTCCCTTTGCTTGTATCCGGTTTGCGGATTACATAATTTTGACCATACTAATAGCAGGTGAAAGGACGGCCTGCATTAGGGTGTCTCTGTTTTTGCGAGTATCCTGTTTGGGGGGGGGGTCAAAGGGAAACCAAAAGGAGGACAGCCTATTTTGGGGGCGCACCCAAAACGGGATGGCAAGCAGATCACTTGCTCGCTTGATCCAACCGAGTAGCACCGGCTGCCAGGTGCTGGCTGCTGCTTTGGAGGGTGTCGCCCCTTTTGGGGTGAAATTGAAGGGACGCCCACCCGAAAACGGCACTTCTGCAGATACCCCGAAGTGGTGAAACTGATTCTGTTTATCATACGTATTGGCAGCAGACCGGCCATTCCCCCAGTTCCTTTGGCTTTTGGCTTCGCCGAAGCCTTCCCAGGTTTTGCAACCGGATTACAACAAACACCAAAAACACACACAAAACAAAAAGCAAAAACAACAACAAAAAACATTAAACACAAAAAAAAATCAAAAAAGGGGGAAAAACAACAAACGAAAAGTCAAACGCATAACAACACAGGTCCTTCACCCTGAACAAAAATGGGGGGGGATTCCGACCCGAGCGCAGGTGCATCGGCTGCTGAAGGCGGCAGACCTTGCATCGGAGGAGGGCATCAGCTGTGAAGTCATCGACCTCCAGCCCCGCGCTGAGAAGCTTCGATTCCCATGGGTAGGTTTCAAAATCTAGCTCCCTTCTTGGTTGCCTTCCCGTCACCATTGGAGTGCGTGTCTCCAGTTTTGTATAGGAGAGCCGGAAAACCACCCTTTTGGGGATCCACCTATTTCTCAGTTGTTCAGTGACCCTGGAAAAAGGGGTTCCCCTTTTTGGGGAAGACCATTTTTGGGGCAGCCACCAAAAAGTTGTTCGGTGGCACCAATTCGTGTTCCCCCTTTTTTTTTGAAACCTGCTCCACTGAAAATGGTCTTCCCCAAAAAGGGTTCCCTTTTTCCAGGGTCACTGAACAACTGAGAAATAGGTGGATCCCCAAAAGGGCGGTTTTCCGGTTGTCCTATACAAAAATGTTTCAAAATCTCAGTTGTTCGGTGTCACCAATTATTTTCCCTTTTTTTGAAAGCTACCCCACTAAAAATGGTCTTCCCCAAAAAGGGTTCCCTTTTTCCAGGGTCACTGAACAACTGAGAAATAGGTGGATCCCCAAAAGGGTGGTTTTCCGGTTGTCCCATGCAAAAATGGAGACACTCACTCCAATGGTGAAGGGAAGGCAACCAAGAAGGGAGCTTCCATTTTCTTGGTAAAGGATGGTAAAGGGAGCTTGCACAGTCTGCATGCTGCTATTCTCAAGCGATGTCCCCAAGTTTCAGGGGAGCACAGCCTGAAGTTCGCAAGAGGGGGTGCACCCCCCGACAGTTTCTCCGTATCCTCAACAAAAACCACGTGTTAAAGTCATGCGTATCATGTTGACCTCTACTACATACATATATATATATATGGTACCCCCCCTGGAATACTCAGGTTTTTTGCCAGAAATTGACATTGCTTTTGACTACACATAGCCACCAAATCCTCAAGCCAAAACACATCACAAACGAAAAGGACATTTTGCATCCAAGACGCAATGTTTGCTATCCCTTCATTGCTGGATTTGTTCTGCTGTATCTCTCCTTTTGCTCGCGAACAATTGTTACCAAAGCTACGATGTCACAGCTCTTGCTGGATTTGTTTCGCTGCACCTCCCCGTACTCATCAAGAACAAAAGAACTCGAGAAAACCCAAACAAACCTAGAAACAAAACAAGCTCGAGAAAACCAATCAACCAAACAACCAAGAGAATGGCTGGTCTGGCCTCATATTTTTGTTTTTTGGTTCTCTCGAGGCTTTTTTGGTTTTGTTACGTGTTTGTTTGTTTTCCTCGAGTTTTTGTTTTTTTGCCTTTTCGTGTATGGGTCAGCTTGTTTCGGGAGAAAAGGCCTTTGTAGACTCCAGCGATGTGCTGACTCAGCACAGCACGCCCGGGGCCAGCGCTCACTGTTTTCGCAGGTCGCAATGTGAAGCCTGTTGCCAAACAAGGTTCCTCAATAAGGCTCAATTGTAAAGCTCCTGAAAAGGCCCCTTATGAAGCTCCTTTTGATCCTTCTACAGCTCCTTTTAGGGCGCCCACCATTCCTTTTAGAGCTGCTTGCGGAGCCCCTTTTGAAGCTCACTTGTTAAGCTGCTTCTAAGACTTCTTATGAACCTCTTCACAAAGCTCTTGATAATTTCGTGTAAAGCTCCTTACGCGACTCCTTTTTAAGCTCTCTTGTGCCCGTGTAAAGATGCTTGTAAAACTTGTTAAAGCTCGGTATAAAGATCCTTATAAGCTCCTTGAACAGCTGCTTAAAAGGCTCCTTATCAAGCTCCGTTTATCGCTCCTAAGAAGCTCTTGAGACTTTAAAAGCTACTTTTGAGGCTCCTTGCGCGGCTCCTGTGAAGGCCCCTTGTAAGGCTCAGTATGCCAAATTGGATTCCAGTCGAAGTTTATTAGGACATTCCCTTTAGAATGTCTATATTGCATGATAATTTAAGAGGGGTTTCCTTTCCACATGATGCGAATAGTAGAATGCGCACAGAGTTTGATTCCATTAGCCTCCTATCTTCAGTCAGAATTTGAATAAGAAGTCCTTCCCATGAATCTTAAATGTGAATCCCTTTTTAATAAGAAAGAATTGAATCTTTAGTTAGAATTGTGATAGAATTAGAAAAGGACATAATTGCAGTTTAATGTCTATCTTAGTTGAGCATTTAAGTAGGAATTACTTTCAAATTAGGACGTTAATCTAAGTTGCTTGCTATGTAACTGAAAAAATGAATGTCCATGCCGATTGATGATTTAAGTAGGAATTCCTTTCCAACCAGGATTTCAATCACAGATGCAGATGCCTAAGTTGTTTTTGACATGCTAGTACTTGGTGGGTGCGGACACACGTGAGCAAATACAGATGAGCAGATGACCCTTCAGAGCTGGATGAATCAGACACGAATGCCCCAAATGGAGTTCATGCGGGGGGGGGGGGGCAGGTGAGCATATTTTTGTATATATATGTAATACATATGTATATACATGTATAGAGATACCATCAACATACCGCAGCCCTAACAAAGTCCATGTGGAAGAACCAAGAAATGTGTTGTAAGTGTCCCTCTCTCTCAATATATACACATGCGGCCTCTCCAAAGCCATGGGTCCACGAGTTTTCAAGCTGGAAACCAAAAAAGTAAAACTCAGAAGAGCGAATGTTGCTCTACTTCAAGGAATCTTACTGTTTTACTTGTCCTCACTCACAACAAAGTAACAAGTCAAACAAGTCAAACTTGTGGAGCCAGAAGCCGAAAGTTATCCGGCCAAAAGTAAAGCTTGCTTCACTTCACAGAGTTGTTCTTTTTTACGTATCCCCCCGCAAACGCAAGCCGTGTAAAACTCCGAAATTAAAGCTGTTCTTTCGTCAGGCTGGGTTTCTTCTTTTTCACGTAAAAAGCAACAAAACAATAAAGCTTTTTTTGTTACTTCTGTCATGTTTTTCGGGGTCGAAGAAGAAGTGCCTTTTTACTTGTTTACTTCTACTGCGGAAAGGTGAAACAAGCAATAAGTAAAACTTCTAGTCCCATGAACAGTAAAAAGTCAAAACATCCATTGCTTTTTTACTTTGGGAGGTTATATTGTTTTACTTCCCCGTAAAAGTAAACGGCATCTTCCTCAGAGCAAACTTGTTTTACTTCAGACAGTTTTACTTTTCATGGGTCCAAAAGTTGTACTTTTTGTTTTTTACTTTTACCTGTCTCGGGGTACAAGTAAAGAAGTCAATCTACCTGAGTTGTAAACTGTCTTACTTTTGGGAGTTTTACGCATTTAGATTTGCCGGGAGCTTTACTTTGTCCTTTTGAGGTTCCAGAAGTTTGACTTTACTTTTTTTACTTTTAGCGGGGAACAGTAAACATCGGCAGACTCCCTACAAAAACAGCATTTACTTTTGGGAGTTTCACTTTTCATGGGGCCATAAGTTTTACTTTCGTTGCTATTGCATCTTGCTGCGCGTTATGGGCACAAGGAGGTGGTGCTTGCATTGCTTGGTGGAAGCTGGCACACACCAATGTCTGGCTGGCGCAGAAGTTGACAGCTGGCCATTCTTCGATGCCAGTGCTAACAAAAGCAAGGCTTCCAAGGTCCACACCTCAACACAGAATGGTCATGTGGAGCTTGCTCAACGAGGTTCCTTTCTGGACTCAGCAATCGGGCGATCTGACGCAACAGATTGCCCTTCTCCGTGAAGGGGGGGGGAGCCATTCCAGCTCGCTGCATGGAAGCGCGTTGTGACCGTTGACTCGGCTTTTTTCAACTTCGGATTTGGTGGGGGGTGACGCAATCCCGCACGCAGAGTTGCCTGGGGACACACCATCAACCAGAGCTTCAACAAGAAGCCGACCACCCTCCTTCCAATACTTCAGCTGGCGATCGCGGTTTGTTCAAGACGACTTTCCTTTTCAAGCCCCAAAACGATTGTCCACTTCCATGATTGGATGGGTAACCTCTGCGCAGATCCATTCGCGACGGAAAACCGAAACGAGGTCGCTGATCCCCTGGGATGAGGAGATCGGACCGATCTGTGCAACTTGAGACCAAGCGCGGCTGCAGAGAGACTCATACAAAGCTACAGAAAATTCTAAAAGCACGGATAGAAAGTCCTGGTCTCTTGGATAGACTCCTTGGAACTTCAATTTCAGGGCAACATTTCAAGCGTGCCTCCTCAGCCTGTGCATATGGTCAATCCAGATCCTCGAGTTTGCTGCTTTGACACAGGAACATTGTGAAATAAAACGGAACGGAAGTTCCAGGATGGTTGGGGGTTGTTGTAAGACTGTCGCTGGCTGCCCGTGCCGCTGCCAAGACTAAGCGGGGTGATGCCTTTGCTTCCTGGGCCATCCGGAGGGTTGCAACCTCATGCAGATTCTGCAATGCGGGGGCGCGTTTTTGTGTGTGTGTTTTTTCTCGGGATGTCGGCGCATGTTTTTCTTTTTCCCAAAATCATGGCGAAGGGTTCTTCCGGCCACATTCCCAGCGCACACACACCAGCGCACTTGCACGCGCAGTGGCACGAGCACGCTCGCACCATCGCACTTGCGCGAGCACATTCGCACGGGACGAGCTCACTTGCACGAGCACACCTGCAGTAGCACACTTGCACGATCGCACTTGCACGCCCGTTGGCTCGCTCGGAATTGGTCCCCGGTTGTTGGGTTTAGGGGAGCCAAAAGTGAAGCCATCCTTTGGGGCCCAATTTGAACAAAAACGGGTGGCCCGAAAGCACAACAGAACATACAGCGAGCGCGGCGTATGGTGTCCAACGCGGTCTTCGCTTTCGTGCACTGTGTGGAGTCCATCCGGGGCGCTGCAGAGATCTAAAAAAAATCATCAGTCGTACAAGTTTTCTTGCGCATATGCGCTCGTGCGAGTTTGCTCGTGCAAGCGTGCCGTTGCTTCGCGCACTCGCCCTGTGGTGGAAGTGTTCTTGGGAGGTTGCCCTGCGCAAGTACTCTGCGCAAGCGCTCTGCGCAGGCTGCTCGGCGCAGATTGCCCTGCGCAAGTTGCTCTGTGTCAGTTGGTGGTGTCTGCAAGTTCTCCATGCAAGTTGCTCTGTGCGAGCGCTTGCGAGTTTGCTCGCGCAAGTGCGCTCGTGCGAGTTTCCTTTTGCAATTGTTTGCACGTGTTCTTTCGTGCAACTTGCACTTGTGCAACTCGCTCTGCGTGTGCTCTCGTGCAAGTCGCTCTGCATGTGCTGTCGTGCAACATGCTCTGCAGGTGCTTGCAGGCAAGCGTGCAAGCGTGCCCTGCAAGTGGGGGCCCAAAAGGCGGCTTTGACCCGCGTGCCAGGAGACCGTCCTGGCCTCCGTCTCCAAGCCGGGGGGTCCAAAAGAGGCGTCAGTGTATGGAGCCCGCCCGCATCCAATGGGTCTTGTCTCCTTTGGTGTCCCTTTAAAACGACCACACAAGGGGTACCCCTCGCGCCCTGGTGTTCATGGTATTTTCCTTAAGAGCCTTTCTCAGAAATGGGCCGCGGGCAGTGAGGGTTGCCGAGCTGACCCTTTGGCTCATCCAAAGTGATTCCTGGGTTGCGGAAGGTGTCCCTTTTGTAGTCCGAAACAAGGCCCTGTGCGGCCGGACATCTGGAATGCGAGCTTCATGCCCATTTCCTCAGGGTACCCCACAGAAATGTGTGCGAAGCAAGGCTCGTTACTTCCATGCGTCCAATGTGGCGCCAATTTGATGCCTGTCCAAGGAGTGTGCTGCTCTTCCCTTGGATCTCCCACTGACATGGAGCCCACAAGAAGGTCCCCGGAAAGTTGTCTGACAGGGACCAGTCAGCTAGCGCCACGCCCCGGCGCGAATGCAAGCAAGGACGGGGCGCTGCGTATGGCCCCAAGTGCTGGGGGGGGGGGGCGGGGTCGGTGGTGGCCATGCGGAGGGTTTGGGGCGGAAGGCTTCCAATGCCAAAAGGGGGATGACAATTTCCATGTGACTCCCAAACCTAAGCTGCTTCCGTTTGATTTAAGCATCCAGAAGGGCGGCCCTTTTGTTGGAAATGCGCATGGGTCGAAATGAGGAGGCCCCTGTGGCTTTAGATCTACTTGCAAAATGCATGGAGCTGAGGATTTCTCAGTTTTGACCCCACGGTCTTGTGATGGCTGGATGAATGGCATGGCTGGTGCATCGCTTTTTTTGATTGGCAGGCGTCAGAGACGGGTCATATTCCTTCTAACCGCACTTGTCTATATGATCCAAAACCAACGGAGCACTGGAGTTGAGTCGATGGACCTATGGCACACATCTGTTTCCTCGATGGGTGCCGCCCACATGTGAAGCTGGCCAGTGAGATCCTGTACAATCTCATTCATGAGTCGCGCAGAAGTGGAACATCAAGCACTGCGATGTGTATTGCAACATGAGAAGGAGTGGTCTGAAGGGCAGATCCTTGATTCCGCCTGCAACGGGAACGTAGTGGGTTTGTCTCCTCACGAGGGACCCCCGTTGTGTTGAGCACCTGCCGGTGAGACAACCGCCGGGCCAGCCGGGTGGGGGTCATCTCTCATTTTTGGTCCGATTCGGAAGGCAACATGAATCGGATGCCAAGTGGGCCTCGAGTTTGGATGCAAGCCCGGGCTTGTCTCCGAATCAGAAATTCCCAGAGGGTTTTCCTTTAAGCCTCCCTCAACCCAAGTTTCACAAGGGTAATTACCTCCATCTCAACCTACAAAAAGTTTGGTACCAGTCCCACTTTCAGGCGTGTTTTTCTATATTCTTTTTTTCCTCAAGTTGGGTCCCACAAAAAGGAACATGGCTCGTGGGATCCGAAAAAGGAAAGCCGCGACCGAACCCGAGCGGCGAGCGCACCGCTGGCCCAGGTGGTGTCCCATGAGGCGCCCAAGACCAGCGGCTTCGGCGCCGAGTTGGCCTCCACGGTGCCCGGAGCGCTCAGCTCCGAAGCTCCGAAGGGCGCGCTGCGCGGCAGCGGGGGTTCGATTCGGGCGGGGTTTGAAGGTTCACAGCTTCACCCCGGTGAACTGATGGGTGGCTGGTCTTGTTTTGTGCTTTTTTGGTGTTGCTACGCCTTGTTGGTAGGTTTTTCAAGGGAAACCCAAAGGATTGAATGCCTACAAAAGTCGAGCCACCCACATAGCAAGTCAAAAGATCCAGTTTGGTGGATTTCTAGATGTTTGATTTCAGCCAATGTGTGATAGATAGGCTGCGTTTCCCTGCGATTGAACAGGACTGCGACTCATGAGTGGGAGGCGCTGGTCTAAGTTGGAAACGTTGTTTTTGCCCACTAGCAACCTCAGGGTGTTTCTTACTACGAACATGTGTGTCACAATCAATCAAAGCACGGGTAGACCAAGGTTAAATAGTAAGGGACAGTCCCAACCATAGGTGCGAATATCCGCCCTTGGCTCGCAAGTGCGAAGCACGTCCAAAGCCACCGGGCATGGGCACTTGCCCTGCAGGCAAATTTTTGTTGGGCTCATCCTGTAGAACAGTTGGACTCCGCCCGAAGTGCAGGATTATTAGTTGGCACACGAGGCGCCCGCGATACAGTTGCATGACGTGTTCCATTCAGCCGTTGAAATGACAATTACAGGGGGGTTCGTGCCATCGCAGCTTCAGAGGTCCCGAAGCCCACGAGGGAGGAGCTCTTGAGATTCCGTGGCTTAAGGTATACCCCGATCTCCTGAAGCCTGGGGTTTGGGGAAGGGGGTGTTTACGGTTCCAAGCGCGATCGTGAGGCAGGAGCGTTGCTTCTTAAAGCTGGAGGCGGGACCAGGTTCGTGGGCAGAACGAGGCCCCTTTGAGGACCCGGACATTTTGTGCCTTACAAAATCCCTATGACTGGCAGCTGACATCGATCCCTTGTGACGCCATTGATTTGCTGTTGTTCTAAAACTTCAAGAAATATGGGCCAAAATCTACACATGTCATTAGCTGGGCAAAAACATAACACAACCGCGGCTGAAAAGCACCATCTTTCGGCTGGACATCACTCGGTGAAAGCTGAACTCCGGAAAACCGCATATCACATGTACATATATATATATATATATATACAGCGTATTTTTTTAAGTGTCGTAGTTCCAGCCGGAGAAGCGCAATGTCACGGCGAAAACTTGAAAAAACAAAAAAAACAACCACACAACACACGAACATTCGAAAACGTGAAAATTCGAAAAGCATGAAAATTCAACAAACAAAAAACAAAACATATGCACAAAAACTATGAACACGCAGTTTGCGCGAACAAATGTGCAAAACTCGAAAATTCGAAGCTTTCCAACCTTGCGCAAATTTCAGGCCCCACCTCAAAATTCAAGAGCGTGACACCAAGCACGCAAACATGTCACAGAAAGCAAATGCAACAAAGGCCTATATGCAAATGTTAAGGAGAGTTAAAATCGATCCAGGGGATTCTGTTTTGGTGCTTCCTGGCAAAAGAAAAGACCACTACCGCCATCAGCTTTGCCATGGAACCAGAGAAATGGCCCCGTTGTTGGGAGGGTACAACGGAGTTTCCCACCCTCTCCTAGGAAATCGCTGGTGGCATTGCTGTGGTGACTGGGATTTACTGTAGAATGTTGACCCAGATTGATTCTGCTTGCTTAGTTCGCATGCTTAGCAGCGACATGGCCACGTATCCTTCAACTGACCCTGGACAACCAGGCGGTTCTACTGGTTTTACATAAGACGCTGCTCTGTCCCCAGTGGCCGAGAGAGCTGTGTGTGCACTTGGGTCATACAAGTCTGCGAAGTGGAAACCTCAACGGCCACCCCGACAACTTTACTGTGCGATATGTTCGTGACGTGCGCAAAACGGATTTTGAAATCGAAAACGCGAAAACGCGAAAACCGCGAAAATGGAGAAAACAAAGCGAACACCGCGAAAACCACGAAAACGGCAAAAACCGTGAAAACCACGAAAACGGCGAAAACCGCGAAAACCGCAAAACTGTGAACGCGCGAAAACCCACGACAGCGGTTAAAACAGTGAAAATGCCAAATCTCGCACGTTTCCTCAATGCCAACTTTCATGCGACAAAACAGTTTGAAAACGCGGCAAACTCATCCCATATTCTGTCTGTCCATTAATCATCTATGTATCTATCTATGTATCTATCTATGTAACTATCTATCTAATCTATCTATCTATCTATCTATCTATCTATCTATCTATCTATCTATCTATCTATCTATCTATCTATCTATCTATCTATCTATCTATCTATCTATCTATCTATCTATCTATCTGTCTATCTCTATCCAACTATCTATGTATCTATCTATCTATGTATCTATCTATGTAACTATGTAACTATGTAACTATGTAACTATGTAACTATGTAACTATGTAACTATGTAACTATCTATCTATCTATCTATCTATCTTCCAGGGCCTGGCCCAAAAAACATCGTTTTATGTTTTAAAATGCTAAGTTCAACACTCCCTGCGTTGGCATGTGGAAACCAGTTTAAACCAACCATCGCAAACTGCGCTTGTTCTTTTTTTTTGAACAAAGCATTCTCGAAGGGCCAGGCGCCTTCCCTGGGCCCTATAGTTGATGCTTGCGGGGGCACAGGCGAACTTCATTCGCGACAAGCGGCCCGCGAACATAGCCGCGGTGCAAGATGGCGAGCAGATCCTGTGCCGGATCTCGGAGAACTTCAATCAGCGCAAGAGAAAGTGCAACTTGTTTGCAGCTAAGGGTTGCTTGCCATCACAGCAGTGTGGACTTTGTGGGCACCGTGACACATTAAGGGGGCAGCCGCTGGTGAGCGCCGGTTCTCTTTGGATCTTGCCAGCCCAGACGACCTTTGCGAGTGTTTGCTGACATTTGGGGCTACACTTCAGGCTATCCTGATTTCCCAAGACAACATGCCCCACACAGCTCTTCCAACCTTAGAATGGGTCAGCAAGTGAAGCCGCTTAGGTTCTGGACTTTATTTGGGCGCAACGTGGCTATGAGAAATAAGAGGAATCTAAAAAGGATCAGGGGAAGCGCTGGTGAAATCCAGAAAAGCTTCTCAAGCAAGTCCAGCTCAAGCCCGGCGCGCGCAAATAATTAAAAGGCCCTTTTTTTCTGTCAAGTGCTCCGACATGTGCGTGGGCCACCTGCACCTGCCTGCCAACCGGAAATAAAAGAAAGGGAGCGCGCCAGTGTGTGCTGCAAGCTCTGATTGCACATGCGACATTCCTGCCTTGCAATTCTAGCTTGTTGCGTTTGCTCGTCTGAGGCTTGAACGAACCTTCCACACCTTGCCAGGCCAAGGAGGGCAAGGATGGGAGGCACAGGAAGTTGTGCAAAGGAGGGGCCCTTGCACAAGCATTGGGTCGCTGGTGTGTTCTGATTAAAGGCTGCTGCTGAATCAAATTCGGCGCCCCAGCAATGAGCCTGACCCACCCTGGCAAGCGAGCTCAATGCCCAACAATGCTTCGCACAAAGCAGTTGCTAAAACAAAACGCACCTTGGCGCGCTGTGGCTGTTGGCCTTTTGCATCAAATGGGGAAATACGTGGGACTGAAGAGCGAACAGGGTGGATATGAGAGACACTGCGTGTCGAAATGACGCGCAACTGTTGTGAATTTTCTGAATTTTCTGCATCAAGTGCCATGCGAGCGGACCATAAACAGCAAATGCCATGAAAAAGATGTTGAAGTTTGTGTCTTGGGGTGCGAATGTTCAGTTGCGCATGGACTGGTACGTTCTGGGCCACAATGATGATTCAGTCGTAGCTTGTGAAACTGCTTCTCAGTAGCATGGCGGGGCATCCCTGAATGAGGAATCTAGAGGGGAGACATGACAAAACAAACGCAAAGCCACACGCTAGCTGGCTCAAGACACGCAAGTCTATCTATCTATGTATTTATTGATCGTATCTATCCTATCTATCCTATCTATCCTTTCTTTCCTATCTATCCCATCTATCCTATCTATCCTATCTAGATATAATATCTGTAAAGCCGTTCATACCTGTCCTCTTTAACTCAGTATTTCTAGCTTATCTAGAGCGTCCATCTTGATAAGTATCATCACAATATATCGTATCTACCTTGTCTATCATATCCATCATATCTATATTATGTACCTTATCTATCTTACCAACCTTATCTTATCTTATTCTATATTATCTGTCGTATGCTATCTTAGCCTATCTGTTCCTGTCGTATCCTAGCTTGTCCTGCATTATTCCTTTCTTATTCCATTTATTTCATGTTGGCCTAGATTGTCGTGTCTTATCCTGTCTTCGCCTATCTTATCCTATGTACCGATCAATCTATGTGTCGATATACCTACTCTATCTTATCCTGTGTTATCCTACCCTCATCCTGTCTTATCCCATCTAATCCTATTTTCCGATCGTATCCTACCAAATCCTGTCGTATTCTATCTTATCCTGTATTCGCCTTACTATCCTCTCTTGTCCTGTCTTATCCCGTCTTATCCTCTCTTGTCCTATCTGAGCGCATGTTATCCTACCTTATCTTGCATCGTGATATATGTTCCTACCTTATCCTATCCGTTCCTATGTATCTAAAGATCTATCTACCAACCTACCCACCTACCCACCCACCTACCTATTCGATCATTTCTATCTATATCAATCTTATTCAACCGTATCTATCTGATATATCTTATGTATCACATCGATTGTATATCTACCTTGTCTTTTCTTATCATATATTACCCTCCATTAACCTTGCCTAACTTACCTTTTCCTGTTCCATCCTATCTTATCCCATCGTATCCTATCTTACCCTGCCTTTCCCTATCTTATTATATCTTATCTCATATCACCCTATCTGATCCTATCTATCTATCTATCTATCTGTTTACCTATCTACCTACCTATTCTATTTATCCTTGCATCGTGTGTAGCTTATGACTTCATCTACCTTATCTACCTTGTCTATAATGTCTATCCATCTACCTTGTCTACCTTACCTACCTCTATAGTATCCTGTCTGAGCTTCCTTAGCGTATGTTATCCTATAATATGTTATCTTACCATGGCTTGTTCTAATTTATCCTACCTTACTCCATGTTGGCCTATCTTACCGTGACATATCCTATATTATCCTGTTGTAGCGACTCTTATCCTATGTGTATATCTATCTTTCTACCCACACCAATATATACATAGACGTATTATATGTCATGTGTATATATATATATGTACCATCATCTATCAGCCCTTGGAATCCTATCATACCGTGCCTTATGCTGTCATATCCTGTCCTATCTTACCTTGCCCTATATTTCTCAACTGATCCTAGCGTATTCTACCTTATCCCATGTATCTATGTATCTATGTATTTATGTATCTATGTATCTATGTATCCATGTATCTATCTATCTATCTATCTATCTATCTATCTATCTATCTATCTACATATCAATTTATCCATTTCTGTGTTTATCAATTTATCTATCTATTTCGTTCTATCTACCTAGACACCTACCTATCTTGTTCTATCTTATCTGCCTGATCTCTCTTATGTGCCTTATCTACCTTGATTATCATACCTACGATATCTATACTATCTACCTTATCTATCTTGCCTACCTTGTCTTATCATAAATTGTCCTGTCTGATCTTACTTGAACCTATGTTATTCTGTCTTATCCTGTCTTATCCTGTCTTATCCTATCTTATCCCACGTTGTCCCATCTTACCGTGCTATGTATCTATCGATTTATCTATCTATCTATCTACCTACCTATCTTATTTCTATGATCGCTGGGGCTCAAAACGCAAGGCCATTAAGCATAACAACGGAAATTTGCAGCGAACACCTGAACATCGCGAAAACCCGAAAACCGCGAAAACCGTGAAAACCGCGACAACCGCGAAAACAGGAAAATCACGAAACACTGCGAAAACCATTAAACCGCGAAAACCAGAAAACGCGAAAACTGCGAACACCCGAACATCGTGAAAACCCTGAAAACGCAAAAGCTGCGAACCGCAAGTATGGGAGAGCGGTGAAAAGGCGCAAGCTTCAAGATGAAGGCGAAAGCCACGACAGCCAGCAGGTTTTCGCGGTTTTTATCGGTTTTTTGCTTTCTCGATTTTCTCGGTTTTCCGGTTTTCTTTCCGATTTTCTTGGTGTTCTCGCTTTTTGAGTTTTCTCGTGTTTATTGCGGAAACCGTGCGGAACAACGTCGCCAAATACGATTGCTTAGTATATATATATATATATGTATACACATATATACATTTTTCCCCAACAGCTGAAAGCTTTGGGGTCGCAGGCCAGATAGGCTTCGGGGTGGTCCAGGGCGGCCCCGAGGTAAGGTTCCACGAGGGTTCCAGCAGGGTTCCGCGAGAGTTCCACGAGGTTTTGCGAGGGCTGCGGGAGGGGCGAGCACTAAAAGGAGCACTGCACGCTGTTGGGGATATCACCTGAGCTTGTTATATGCCCACATTATTTTTTTGGGGGGGCCCTAAAAGAGACACACCCTTATGGACTTTGTGGGTATCTTGGGGGGCCTTTTAAGCACCATGGGACATCCAGCAAGCCGCTGGTTCTTTACATGGCGACCTGTCAGAACTAGCAAGGGGTCCGGTTAAGACACTCCTATCGATATAGCTGTTTGAAGCCATTTCCGTAAAAATCCTTAGTGCCTTCTCTGCAGAACGATATGTGCGTGATTGAGTTGGAGTTGGGCTGAGGCTGTGAAAGACGCTTTGGCCATGAAACACTCCTAATTGGACCCCGACTGAAGTTGAACCCCTGGTTTTGGTTGATTTGTGGGGGGGGGGTGAAGTGTCCCCCTTTTAGTGGCGATTCATCACTAGAGGGGAACCATCCTTTTTCAAAAGGACCGAGATGCCCTAGAAGCGCTGGGATGAACAGGAACGCCGACCACCGCTTTTTCTCTGCACGAGGGTTCCAGTGCACCAATTCGATGGCCTGACTGGCTGGTAAAACCGGCTCGCGCATGAAGGGTCTTTGTTGGCGGCTTACCTTATGTACTATTTGGGGTTATGATACCCTCCTGTCCATTAACGTGGAACCTGGTCCAAACCTGAACGTCAGGTTCCATGTTAATTGGTGGGAGGGAAATACACTGGCTCACCCATGAAGGTGCTTTACTGGAGGCGTCCAGGCTTCCCTTAGGTGCTGATTGGAAAGTTATAGTGCTACATCGGCGCACTTTGGAGTGAATCCATCGGCCTGGAACCAGATCGGCAGGCGCCTGTGCATCGGGTGTGTGGCTGGGCGTTCGCCTCAGCTCTGAAATCCTAAGGTTTTGAGTGTCACATGTGGGTGTCGGTCTCCTTTCTTAGGGGTCCCCGTGTTTGGTCGGTATTTTTACAGGGAGATCAAGAGGACATCCATCATTCTAGGGGTCAGAAAGCACACCACCCAAAAAACGACACACCCATGTTCAAAAGGGCATAGTTTGCCAAAGCAATTGGCAGAGGAGAAACGTTCCCGCAGTCAGATGTCGCCTTGCAGTATTGGATGCTCTTTGCCAGACTCAAGTGTCCCTTTTGCATCTCTTTGCCGTTTCCTTTGCTGGTGCTAGGGAATGACCGAGTCAGGGCCTGGGTGTTGGGAATGAACAAGTCGGGAGTCCCTTAAAAAATACACACACATAAGCAAGTCATGTCGCCTAGCAACAAGTTAAGTTGTTGCAAGAGCTCGCAGTTTGGCCAAGTCTACATTCGCCCAGGACACGCCCTTCCCCTTGGCCTACGAGGAGTTTTACCTGCCCACTCCGCTGCGGGTGCGCTTCTTGCCAGTAACCCCAAAACGGATTTCGGTTGTCTACACCCGTGTTACACCTAGCTTGCTGGGGCAAAAGAAGACCACCGGGATATGGACCGCGGGTTGTAGTCCTCTCCATCCACCAGGGCATTCATTTTGGGGTTCCCTGGACGACACGGTGGCCGGGGTCTGGGTTTGGCGAATTTTCCCGCCAGATCAACCCCGAAAGGGGGTTCCCTTCAAATTCCTGTGACTCTGCGTCTTCCGACCTCCCTTCGTCAGGTGCCATGGCAGAGGAATTACGTGGGTTCCCTTGGTTTACCCGTATCCTGTTTGCAAAATCCCTTTTTAAACTTTGCACAGATGGTCCACCAAGCTTGGCAAGCTTAGGGTTCACTGGGCGAGCCTACCCGGAAAGGGGGGGCGCTGAGTTGATTGGTGGTAGGCACCTGGCTAAGTCCAAGACCAAGCAAGCTTGCCAACCTAGGATTCTGACCCAGGAATTCATTCTTAGCCCGTTGATTTCGAGGCTGTAACCCAGGGAATTGTCCCTTTTTTTTTGCTCAAAAATCAATGGCAGTGGTTTCCCTTGTTGTTTGGGGCTGCGGAAAATCGGATGAATTCCCTTGCTCTCGCATCGCCTGCTTTGCCAGGTCCTGGATACCGTGAAGAAGATCCTGGAGTACTAAAGTGTGCGAAATCGCCGGAAAACGGAACGCAGAAAATTTCCGGCGGCGTTTCCCCAAGCTTTGGTGGCGTTGCGTTCATAAAGGTATACTCCTATCGTTGGAAACGATAATCCCGCACAGTGCACATGGATCCTGTTATTTTCTTTTTCCGTTTGGATTATAAGGATTGTATTGACAATGTGTTGTGTAAATCCACTCTCAAGATCCAAGATGCTTGTGGATTATATTTGTTGATATGGATTTTAACATATTTTTCATTTCAATTAATTTTAGATATATTAATAATGATATTATTGAAAAATTTGTTGATTTGTTACGATATATATTTATAGATTTGATTGTTTTGATAATATTTTATTCATAATGATTAAATTATATAATGGAGAAAAAAAAAGATATATATTAAAATTGTGTTTAATTTATTTGAATTATATTTTTATTTTTTATTTTTTATAAATTGACTTATGATGGTTATTGGAATTTTGGAAAAAAATATGTTTTTAGAATTAAATTTAATTTAGAAATTAAATATTTTTGAAAATAATAATTCTTTTTATAAATTGATATAATTTTGGGATTGTATTTTTAAAATATTATGGAATTTTTAAACTGATATTTTGACCGAATTGTTGTATATCTAATGATTGTTCTTGTTTTTTAGCTTTTAATTGGTTTTTAAGAATTATATTGTTTGATTTGTTTTATATATTTTTTTATTATTATTGTTTTTTTTTGTTTATTATTTTTTTTTTTTTTATTTTTTTTATTTTTTTTTTTAATTTTTTGTTTTGTTTTTTGTGACTTTGTAGTTGTATTAAAAAAAAAAAAAGGTTTTGCTTTTGTTGTTGTTTTTTTTTGTTGTTTTTGTTATTTAATTTCGTAGTAGGTATTTATGTTGTGGATTTTGGGAAAGAATTTTTATTTTATTTGTTTTTATGAAATATATGTAAAAGAAATACATAAAGGTTTTGATTTATTTTTTTGGATTGTTATTTGTTATTAATTAATATTTATTTGTTAAGTTTTATATTATTTACTAATTCCTAATATAAATGTTCGATTAATTATTATAATTTCGAATTTATTTATATTTTTTTTTTTTTGCTTTTTAATTTATATAATATAAATTCAAGTAATATAGATCCCAAATAGTCGTGCGGCAGCATTTGTTGTAGCTCTCGACTCAATGTGGCTACTTAATCGTATTGTAATATAGGTTATATTGTAATAATATAAGTCGTAATATAATAATTTATACATTATTATGATTATGCAAGTTGCATAATTATGATGTTGGCAATTTTATTCTAAGGCAGGCCGCATCCTAATAATATAGCCGAAGCCACGCTAATGCAAGGCATCGAAACATGATAAAAACGGCATCATAACTACATATGCAAAATCATAATAATATAGACATTACTGAAATAATTTAGCATACTATAACATAATATAATCGTATTAAATTCATGTAACGACGCCATCGCAATCCAGATTACATTATCAAGATGCAAGTAGCGCATCGTGAGCGCATAAGCAACGTCATAAGAATGCAAACAATATCACATTTCATTCTATGATAGAGAATGCATTACCAAAATATATGTGGCAATGCGATAATTCCGGCAACATTATGTTGATGTTAATCGCCCGCTAATAAAGGAGGAATAACGCAGGAAATATAGGCATAGCACAAGCCGCATCACAATAATGCAAACAACATCATTATTAATATCATAATCATGCAATCTATGATAATTATTATTATCAGCATTTAGTGTTATAATGACATAGACAAGGGCGCTACTAATACAAAATACAAATAAAGAATAATTAACTTTACACATGTAACACGGGTCATATTATACTGCTATATCTACATCATAATAATACAGGTCGTATGTCATAATAAGATAGGCCGCGTAATAATATTATAGGCCGTAATAGAATGACGTAAGCGCCATCATAATGTTGCAAGCCGTATTCGTGCAGAGTATTTGGCAGCGCAAACCGAGCTAAGCAAACACTTAATAGATTCGTTAAACTACTTAGCCGCGCGCTTGGAGAGGCGCGCAGAGCATTTAGCAGCGCGAGGCGAACTGGGAGATATATATATTCATTCATTTATTAATCGCCCGCTATCGAGAGGTATACAAATCAAAGCATCTGGCGGCACGTGATACCCCTTTGTTCGTTACGTAAGCTATCCGCCGCCTAGACAGAATCCCGAGCTGGGGGACAAATGAATTCAATTATTAAATAGTTGTCCGGAGTGTAGAGCATTTGGTAGCACTAATCAAGCTGGGAGATAAATGAATTCGTTTACCCGCCCGAGAAGCGTATAGAGCATGTAAATAATATAAACTAAACTAAAAGATAAATGAATTCGTTTACTAAGCCGCCGTGCAGAGCATTTTTACGTTAACTACTACACTAGGAGACAAATGAATTTGTTTACGAAGCCGGCGCGAAAATAGACAGATAGAACATTTAGGAAGCTCGGAGAAAATTAAAGATTGTCTATTAAATTAATCGCGCGAGAGGCGTGTAGAGTATCCGCCTTAAACCAAACTAGGAGACAAATAGTTTGTTTATTAAGCTGGCCGGTCAGAGAGAAATGAATTTGTTTAAGCCGACCGGTCGGAGAAGCGTACAAAGCATTTAGTAGCTCGAATTAAGCTAGAAAATGAATAAATTCATTTAACTAACCGCCTGCCCAAAAGGGCATACAGAGCATTTGGCAATACTAATCCACAAAAAAATAAATATATTTAATCGCTCGCCCGGAGAAATATATATAGCGTAATTATCAACGTTCACTAAATTAGGAGTGTGTAAAACATCTAGCAATACTAAGCAAACAAAGAAACAAATAAATTCGCTTACTAAGCCGGCCACCCAAAACAACGTACAGAATATCTAACAACTCCCAATCAAAAATAAACATATATTCCTTAAATTAATTAGGAATCCCTATAACGAAATTATTTAGGAAATACATAATATATTCCTTTAATTCATATAAAAATATATTATAATTCTTAACAAAATATATAAACTCAAACGATATCTCTAATAATATTGTACCCACCTTACCGCCGGTTTTGCTTAGGATATCGCCCTATAATTTATAAAGCAAAGCTAAGAGTGACAGCGTAATCGCGCCCTAATCGGGGCCCGACGGCGTAATCGGGACCTAATCGAGGCTCGATAATGCAATCGGGGCCTGAGACGGTGCAATCGAACCCGACCGGGTGCCCGATAGTCCCGTGGTGCAAGCGGACTCCTGTGCGTCCTAGCTGCCCTTTTTATAACAATATCGGTTTTCGACTAAGCACGAGGGTTTTATTCTGATATTATTATTGTTAGGTTTTGTGATGGTTACGAGGAGATATGGGGAGTTTTACGAGGTTTGTGTTAGGATTATATTAAAAATCTATTATGGTTGTGGGGTGGTTTCGGGTGAGGTTTTATTAGGAATTTATTAAGGTTTTATTCGGGTTTTATTGGGGTTGTATTAGGTTTTGCGATGGTTGTGTGGTGGTTTGGGGGTTTAAGGTAAGATTTTCTTAAAATGATTTGGGATGGTTTGGGAACATATTTTATGATAATTGTATTAGGGATCTATTATGCTTTGTAAAGTAAAATTATATAATTGATTTTATAGGGCTTTAATAAAATTCTATTAGATTTTTATATAATACAATATTTTCTCATAAATTTACTATTTTTTGGGTTATATTATTAAACTAATTAAATAAATAAAAATAATAAAATAATTGTATTTAAACATTTTAATTTCGATCTATTTATTATTCATATTAATAATAGTAAAATAACGAATATAACTAAAAAAAACCTCACCTTGAAGAAATTATCCTATAACCCTTACTATCCATAAAAACAATTTACGAAATTTACCAGGCCAATCCAAAAAATAACCCGTTAATTCGATCAATGACAATACCAACAAAAAACAAATATAGCACACGGCAACGCGAAAATAAATCATTTTTGTGATCCAATCCATAAAAATAACACAACCAAATAAAAAATAAAACAATTAATAAACATAAATAAACAATATCAAATAAACAAACACAAACATACAAAAAAACCAAACAAACAATTAATATATATAATCATATAACAATAAACTAAAACAAATCAAAAAAACCCTAAAACAAAAAGAAACAAACAAAAACAAAACACAAATAAACACAAATTACGAAATACATAAATACAAATATACCTAAAAAAACAAAATATCCAACAATCCAAAAGCCATATCATCAACAACGACCAACCATTCGAAAGAAAAACAACGAATTTATCTCAAATAAATTCAATATATTTAATTATATATTTAAAAACTAGTTTTATAAATATTTTACTTATAATAAATTAATTTGTATATTCGATTAATATAATAATTAAAAATTATTTATTTAACATATATTAATTAAAATAAATATATAATATAAAATTTCGACATATTTTTAATAAATTTCAATAAATAAATTTATATTTTATTTATTCATCTATTTATTTATATCATATATCTATATCATTATTTATTCATTAATTCATATATCCGAATATTATATATATATATATATTTGTTACAAAATATAACATTAAAAACATCAATTAAGGTTTTTCCTTAGAATATATTAACAAATAGAAATAATCGAATTTAATTTATAAAACAAATCAAAAAACATTTTACAAACACGGGAAGATATAAAAAATACAAGCGATATATAAAATATAAAAACTACCGAAAACGCCGACGATGCTAACAATGCAACCGGGTTGTTGCATATTTATATTTAGAATAATTTGAGTTTTCTCCCCCAATTCGAGCTCCAGGTCGTGCGGGCGGTGATGATGAACCAAAGGCGCTAGGCATACACTAAATATTTTTTACTTTTTACTTAAATATTTACTTAAATATTAACTAGGCCTCCGCTTGCCCAAATTGCACCCCAAGAACAATGTAAGAACGATTGAACACAGGGAAGTGAATGTAACAAGGCGAAGCATGCTACACAAGAGCGAACGTGCTACAGCTGGGACTCAGCTCGAGCCATGTCAGCACACCTTCGCCCAATCTGCTCAACGCTCTGGCAACCTACAAGTATCAACTGCAGCAAGAATCAACTGCAGTAAGAATCGTACATAGTGCTCACTCATGAACAACACATACACATCCTCATCAAACTCTCAAAACATTTCGACGTGTATGCGCGCAAGCCCAGCATTTGTCCTTCGCAAGCGTTGCCTGTCTGTACAAGTGTCAGGCCCGAGCAATGGAGCTCTATACAAAGAGGCAGCGATGGTGGCTCTCATTGAAACAAACAACTTCTGATAAGGATTCATGAAACATTGGGCCATGTGTTTGTGTTTGCGCAGCTTCGAACCATTCCGGGCCATTCTGCAGTTACGTGTGCATTTCTTCAAGCGAAAACCAACGCATGGCGCCTCGGAAACCGAATGTATACGGTGATAGGCGTTGAACAGTGCAGTTGGAAGGACAACACAGGGTCACAAGTGCCCAAAAGAACATGCATCACATTTTTTTCTGGGAAATTCAGTATCTCCCTGCTATCCCTCGCCGTGGACATGGGCCACACATCTTTTCTAACCAAACCTCACAGGAGTCTGCAACGAGCACATCATCGCGATGCCAAACGAGCTCCGCTGCATGTGAGCGATACTTTTTTCTCCCCAAAGCGCCACGTCCTGAACGCCGACATTTTTGGTTCTCTCCGATGGTCCCTTCATGTAATCAACCCCCATGTGGTTGTGCCTTGGAATTCTTCTCTTTGGATCTCTTTAAAACAGCCCCGGAAAGACCGCACTCAATAAATGAAACCGCACCGTAAAAGCCACACAAAGTGAACCAATGGCTACAACCAAGCTTCCCTCGGTGAATAACATTTGCCTGCTTCAAAGACGAACACGTCCCAAAACAGGGCAGCAGAAGTAGTTTTCAACACGGCCAAGGGTTGCGTTTAAACAAAACAGGGCTCTCTTTGTTTCCCCACCAACAGGAGACTCATCTCAAACCGGCGAGATGTTGCGCTGGGTTTCCAGGTTAGGAATGGACAATTGAACTACAAATTGCTCCCTTTTGATTCGGAGAAATTCGCCCTGGGTTGTGTCAACGTGGTAGCCCTGACCCACTCCTGGCAACACGCCCTTCGTCTCAGTCCAAGGAGATGACGTCACTCTTGCCTTCAAGGACTTTTATGTTGGCTGAGACGCCCATGAGATGCCGGTGCCAGCTGGTAAAAAACCCTTGCAGATGTGGACCCTCCCTTTAAAATCAATTGAGGGTTGGGGTTGTGGGGATGGAACTGAACTATGATACTGAACTGAACCTGATTACCTGAGTTCCTGGACTTTGCACTTAGGAAGAACATGTTGTGTGGTGATGTTTTAAAGTGAGCTGCGTTGAAGTTCAACGAAGGTCGCCAAACCACCAATTGCAAACCCAGCAATCCAAAGCAAAAATGGGTGAGGACTTCTACATTGGCGAGAGTTGAGCCTTGTGTGCCATGTCCTTTTGGGCCATTCGCTCAGATGCAATGGTTGTTCAAGGCTAATCCCGAAACCCTGTGTTTGAGATCGGTTCTTGTCCATATGTTCCGAACAAGCAAACAAAACAAGCAGGCGCAGCTAGAACCATGGTATATTACTCGGGCGCTTAGCACATAAGATGCGCAGGACTTTTCCTCCAAGGAACTCATAGGGAGCCCTATTTTCACACGTGCGGGTGATTGTGAAGATGATGGATTGGTTTTCCACTGCCCACTTCCTCCGACCCTCCTCCAATGATTTCCTATTTGGCCTTGTTCATCTTCTTTCTCAAAGAATTCCCTAACCCTTTGGCGAGAGAACCATTCGTGTACCTTTGTTTGGTGACCACAAACGCGTAGCCCGCTAGAGTGTGCACATGAGCCACTTTCAAAACCTGATGGTTGCAGGAGACACTCCCAGCCATAGGCTCCGCGTTCTTGAAAGGTCCGCGGCGGGCCATTTGAATACAAGGTTGTGAGTTGACCCACCGGCCCAGGTAAGGAAGATCCTGTGGAAGGGAGGCTTGCTTCAAGGCAACCCAGGCATCGACAGCAGCATCATGCTCCTTCGGCTGAACTCGACGGAACTGTTGCTTCATCATGTGTGTGTGTGTGTTTCTTTGCGTATTTTTGCGTATTTAATTTGACGCGGGACATATGTTTGAAGAAGCTCCACTGTATTTGTTCCTGTGAGTCCCTGAGTGTACCAGGCAAGAAGAGAACATCCTTCAGTGCCCAAAATCTCCATTGGCCATTTTTGGTAGGTGGTTCAACTGGCTGGTTTCATTGTGTGGGTTATAGTAAGTGCTACATTAACGTTCATAACCATGCAGTAGAACCACTAGCTAATGGGTTTTAGGCGCTGCTCATTTGGTTTGATGGCAAATAGCTTGATATATGTTTTGCTACTATGGTGCGATAAGGCGGCAACTTGGGAAGGCTGCTTCAAAGAGGTCCAAATTTGGGTGCAACCACACTGATTGCGGCTATTTTCAACCACTGCCCCGAAAGGACATGACTCCCGAAGCGAGTCATTGACAAGATTATTGTCGGGTGATCGGGTTGCAAGGGTGTAGTTAGCCATGGTCTATCGGGAGCATTGGAAACAAGGGCACCCTTGCAAGCAGCTGGGTGGGTGGTGGGGTGGGGTCCTCATGTCCTCGCCAACAGTTGATTTGTGATGTTGTCCGTTGCTCAGAGCGTCACGAACCGCAGTCATGATCATCTTTTGGATCCCGCGAGGTTGACGTGACTCGCCCAACGATTTGCGGCTTTGCCTTGAATCAAGCACTTTCTGTTTGGCGTCGGACTTATGCTTCTGAGCGGCATCAGTCGCTTTGGCAACAACAATACGACTCGCTTGACAGAATTCTGGCGGCCTCCTCGCTCTCTCTCTCTCTCTCTCTCTCTCTCTCTCTCTCTCTCGTTCTTGCTATGAAGGACTAGACACCATCAGAGCGCAAAACTTGCAAACCCGAGATCAACATAGAAGAAACGCTAAAACATAGATGTTCTTGGTATCAACTGATCCTAGTAAACCATGATGATCCACGCGTTTTCACATCCTTATGCCGAAGGCTGCCATCTATCATCTTCGGAACAAGAGAACACATGCCCCTCGGGAGGTGCTGTAAGAACCCCTGGATGTGGTGTCTTGTTGGTGTGTACCCCTTTTGAAATTGCCTGAAAAGAACACTAAAGGGGACACCGAACTCCATGTCCGGGGGGTTTTCCTATTAGAAGATTCGTGCTGCGCCCGCGTGACCACGTGACATACGTGACGAAAACGCAAACCGGGAAATCAAAACCAGGCCTGGACTGGCGTTCCAGCTCAGCAGCAAGCCATCGGAACCTGGCCGATGGCGTGATCTGAATGGCCTGTCTGTGAGACGCACAGGTCGACTAAAGCGGTCAACCTCGTCTTGAAGGGTTGAGAACCATATCCTCTGCATTAGCAGCAAGTCTGACCATGGCTCATGTTTATGAAGTGGTACCTCCCCCCCCTTTTACCCCCCACCCTCCTTTGAAACATCCTGGACTTTAACGATACGTCTTGGGATGTCTTTGCAGGTGCTTAAGGAGTTCTTAGGGAGAGACTCTCAGCATAACAGGTCTGGCCCCGAGCCCTTTTTGCCGAAAAAAAAAGAGCTCATGGCAGACCGCAAAGCCACTGACTCAAGCGCATGCCGTTTTCAGCTTCGCTTCTTCTTGGCGCGTTTGGGCGCAGCAAAGCAAGTTGGCTCAGAAATTGGGTCTGTCTGAAACTTCCCTCTGCTTGGCCCATTTTTGCGAGGCAAAGGCAAAGGAAGCGGGTTCAACTCTCAGGGAAGGCGAGGGCTTAGGGAGGGCCTGGAAAAAAAAACAATGCACATGGCGATTTGGAGAAGTTTCGGCTGTGAGCCCTCAAATCTTCGCGTGCCGTTGCGGGGGAAATTACAAGTTAACGGACCTCAGTCCTCCTCGGGGGGCCCGAAGAAACGAGGTTCTAACAAGTCAGACTCAGCCTCAGTTCTTTCTGATGTATGGATTATTCTGTCCGACTGACAGAGTGAATGCCAGCAGTAAACAATAGCCCAAGGCAGCTTGCCCCTGCATGATCCGAAGTGCCATTGTTGGGACGGCCACCTTCAAACGACTTTGCTGCTTCAATCGTTCTACAAGATTCAAGAAGGAATGCTAAGACCTGAGAGGGAGGTCTTCGGGAAGTCGGAAAGGTGGGGGGGGGTAGGGCCGGGTCGTTGCACGACTTACGCAACACATGTTCCGACTCTCCTTGTGCTGTGCTGGGTTGCTGACAAAGCCAGTCTCCTCCAAATCCTGATATGTTCTTGAGGGTTTGCTTTGGGATTGGTGCTTAAAGGAAACAAAAAGACAACTCAGCAAGTCTTTTTTTGGCGCCACAGCACACCCCCACATAGTCCGAGCTGCCCAGCCCCCTCCCCACGCCTGCAGAGAGGACTTGGGTGCTGGAGGCTGCCTCACAGCACAGCACCTGAGCCTTGTGGGCCGCCAGGCGGCAAAGGCACTTGGCCTCTTGCAGGCAGTACACTGCCACCAGCTCCTGCAAACCCGATAGCTTGCGGGCGCCAAAGGAACCTGGCTGTGCGTCAAAAATAGGTACCCAACATGGAACTCTGGTAAATGGACACATGGACTGAAACTTGCGGTCCCCTGGTTGCCTAATTTTGACCCACAGCCCAAGCCTTGGTTGCTGTAGCGACCCCGTTGCAACCACTTCGCTCAGCGCTCGGTTGTTCGCGCAACCGCCCCACGCCCGTGCGGGAAAATGAGCTCCGATCCCCGACCCGGCCCCCCGAAACCCGAACCCCAACCTAAAGAGGCAGTGGTGGTGCTCCCCAAAGTTTGCCCCAACCTAAGCAGTCAGTGCAAAACCTCGAAGTCGGAGCCCCCAATCCAAGTAACAGACTCAGAGTGCCAGCGTGGAACACTTGAGTAGGCTGCCACAGCAGCCCTGGTCCTCCAAGAGGGTCTCAACCAACACTCAAGTGGGAACAGGGGGGTAGCTTGAGCGCAGAACATCTACGGCAAGCGAGGCTGTGTAGAAGGGGGCAGTTTTGACACTGTTGCACTTTCAGACCCCCTGGTCAAAACCTCACAAAAACACCGCCCCTTGCGGCCGGTGGGCGAGCGTGGGGTGCTGTGGGAACAAGTTGTTCACTTCTTTAGTACAACCGGGTATGCGTTCAGTGGTTTCATACGCCACCGCCCACAACCCGGCTGATGCTTCGCAGCGTTTTGTCAAAACGCAAAGTCCTCTAATGGTTTGCAGTCCCAAACACGCCCGTTGATCACCATCCATCCAGATTTCTCTATTTGCTCTCTCTCTCTCTCTCTGAATGCAGGAGCCTTTCGTTTCAAGATCACCACCACCGCCCGAGGTTGCTTCCCTTCGCCGACTCACTCGCTCGCTCGCACGAACGCACTCACCTACCCATCCACCCACCCGCCCGCCCGCCCGCCCACCCGCCCACTCGCAGAGCCCTAACAAGGCTGCAGAAATCTCATCCCCGCCTCCTCCGGAATTAGGCACACACCTTCCTGCGAGAGGGCTGCCATCTGCAAAGGGCGCTCCTGGCAATGGCAACGCGACTCATATCTGGCCCGGGGCCAGAGCACCAAATGCATAACCCGAAATGTAAAGTGAACCCCCTGAAGTTTGATCCATAAGTTATATTGCCATGATTTGGACAGCCAGGGCCCTTTCAGAAAATGGCGGAACCCCCAGAAAGGCACAACTTAGAACAAGGAGCATGGAAAGTCCACGAAGCCGACACGCCTTCTTCCGGACTTCTCATTATTGCAAAGGACACGCATTGTGAATTGGGGCTGCTTTGAAGTCCTTTGACGCAACTTAAAGACTTAGCAAGCAAAGAACAGCAAAGACTTCACACATCACTCCAATTAGCTATCCCCGAACAATCGATCCTTCATGCTGATGACTGTATCGCCAAGCAAACCACACGCAATGTGAAGGGAACAGGCTGTGCTACGACACAGGTGGCGAGTTGGTTCAACTTTAATGTGTGGGCTGTGGGCTTTCTTGAGAGTTGGCCGCTGGGGGTATGCGAGGTTCTCAGGAACCGCCAGCAGCAAAGCCAACTATTGAAATTGTCCCACCTGGTGTTTTGCCATCTTTCTGGAGCCTTTTGTGACTCTGTCAGCCTCTTCAAGTTTGCAACAAGAAGACTTTGAACATGGTCTTTGGCCGAGTGTGAAAGATAGAGGCTTAGTTTGAACACCTAGGTAACCGTCAGCAGCTTGTGCTGCACCCAACATCTGAGTTTTGGGTCTACAAAAACACGAGTCTCAAAGATATTCACAAGCAATTGCAAGCCCAACAGGGACAAACGAGCTCCCCTACTCATCTGCCCTTTGATGGCAACCCGCACACTTTGCCTGCCAAAAAGTTAACAGTCGAGTTCTGGTTGCTCGCCGGAAAATGACGCTGAACCCACGCTCGCCGCAAGCCGGCCTCTGTGCCGCACTCCACGTTCACCTCAGACCTCCACGAGCCGGCCTGTGGTGGAACCATCGGCCATCGGCACTCGTCGGGCCCACAGCCCCAATCCCAATAGGTAAAAGGTTTTAGGACCCTCTTGGTGGGTTTGGGCCCTGAAAAACAATAGGACGACCTGGACCCCAAACAAATAGTCATTGATTTTGTCCCGCACACTTGTCGAATTGTCTGACATCTGCTAAGGCATTGGCGCAAAATGATACTGGGCCCTTTCAGAGGCTCCTGTTTTTCACACCACCCTGCATGATTAGGCAGCTGTCTTCTCGGATGAAGGACCCATTGGCAGGTGGCCGTTTGGAGCTCTCTCTGGCACTGGACTCTTTAAGCATTGCGAACTCCCGTGGCGGCCGTTCTATAGGACTTGCGGGAGGAGGGCTTGCCACAAAGCGCCGCCATTTTGTCAACATGGGTTTCTCGTGGGCTATCCAAGGATGACTCTGCGGTACTGACAAAGGATCGTTCAGCCGGCTAGAGGTACGCTACCCAGCGCCAGATTTCGCCGGCACAGGTTGTGACTCATGAGTTGCCGATCTGGTGGTGCCCAGCATCCCGTCAATCCGGTACTTTGGCTGCGTACGAGACAAGTTGCCCACCGCAATATGTTGCTGGAAGATCTCGACTAAGTGGCACCTTACCATCATGAAACACATGCACACTGGGGCAGTAAAAAAGACAACAAACAACACCTTAGCCTACGCGTACACAGAGCACCAAACTGACATTGGTTGCACTGGAACTGCAATCAGTCACCAGTGAAAAAGATGTGACTTCTCCTGAATGCAACATCATTTTGCACAAAAGGTGCAACATGAGTAACATTGATGGACCGGAAAGGAAGGTTCAAACAGCAATACATTAGTCATGGGTCCGGCGGCTTCCCTACAGAGCTTGAATGATCGAATCATGCGTTGCTACTGTCTTGACTCAGTCTAAATCCGCCGACATTGCTCGGCGTGTCGGACACCTAAAGAGAGGATAGAGGATAACCCCCCCCCCTAACCCCCCCCCACCCGACGTCT
>CAUJNA010000513.1:204873-235246 GCA_963377175.1 Effrenium voratum | reverse complement strand
TTACATTACATTGCTTTACATTACATTACATTACATTACCTTACATACATACATACATTACATACATTACATACATTACATTACATTACATTACATTGCATACATGCATACATGCATTACATACATACATTCATGCAGGCATGCATGCATACCTACCTACCTACCTACCTACCTACCATACATACATACATGCATACATACATTACATTACATTACATTACAGTACAGTACAGTACCATTACATACATACATACATACATACATACATACATACATACATACATACATACATACATACATACATACATTACATACATACATACATACATACATACATACATACATTACATACATACATACACACATACATATTACATACATACATACATACATACATACATACATACATACATACATACATACATACATACATACATACGTTACATACATACATAATACATACATACATACATACATACATACATACATACATACATACATACACACATACATACATACATACATACATACATACATACATACATACATACATACATACATACATTACATACATACATACATACATACACATACATTACATTACATTACATTACATACATTACATTACATTACATTACATTACATTACATACATACATTACATTACATTACATTACATTACATTACAATACATACATACATACATACATACATACATACATACATACATACATACATACATACATACATACATACATACATACATACATACATACATACATACATACATACAAAGTTACATACAAAGTTACATACATACATACATTACATTACATTACATTACATTACATTACATTACATTACATTACATTACATTACATAGATACATTACATTACATACATACATTACATTACATGGCATTTGTCATTACACACATGCATACATGCAATACATACATACATGCATGCATGCATGCATGCATACATACATACATATACATACATACCTACCTACCTTACATACATACATACATACATACATACATACATACATACATACATACATACATTACATACATACATACATACATTACATTACATTACATTACCTTACCTTACATTACCTTACATTACATTACATTACATTACCTTACATTACATTACATTACATTACATTACATACATACACACATACATACATACATACATACATACATACATTACATACATACATACATACATACATACATACATACATACATACATGCATGCATACATACATACATACATACATACATACATACATACATACATGCATACATACATACATACATACATACATACATACGAGAGAGGGAGATTGGGGAGAGAGTGGCTTGGGGGGATGGGGAGGATGGGGAGCGGAGGGAGGGAGAGAGGACGACAGAACACACCAGGGAGACAAGGGAGAGAGGAAGAAGGAGAAAAGGGAGAGGACAATGTCGGCGGACTGAGCCGGAGGCTCTAAAGTATCATATATCATAAACACCAACCTGTCAAATTATTGCATGGCAACTGCTGTGAATCTGTCGCTTCATGGTTCCATTGCTCCCTCACCGTTGTGCCGCCTGAAGACGTTGCAACACACTGACACTCCCGCAGAAAACATTCTTTGCTCATCCGAGGCACACTCAGAACCTGGTACAAAAGGGGATTTCCAAAAGCAAAAATGAAAGACACGCTCTGTTGGGGGTTGCACTGTTCCCTACTAAAACTTTCGACCCGGGTTTTCATTTGAGCTCACCTTGGCGCTTTGACACACGCCGACGCTGGCCTCGCGCTTGATGCTGTCCTCTTGTTTCTTGGAAACCTGTCGGGGAGGCGACAAGGAAGTACACGGGCAACAAACAATCTGACAAGCTCAGGTCTCACATGGCCTTTAGAACCAACTGTTGTGTCTGCTGAAGCCGGGGCTGACCTGACAGCGGCCACCGGTCTTCTGGACTCAATCGGCTTGTTCTCTTGCAACGTGGACATCACCTGGGGTGCTCCAGACCAGTGCCATCGGCTTGTGCCCCGAAGATACGCGGTCGCTCATGGGTTCCATCAACTTGCTTAGCCATGAGGCATCCTCCTTGGCCCAACCTTTCCTGCTTGAGGATACATGCTTGACGCTGAGCATTTGGCCTTTGCCGTGGGAAAGCAAAGACCCCACTAAGTGGAGAAAGCCTATTGGCCCCGTGGAACCAACCCTCGGCCCCCAGAACCGCATAGAACCGCTCAAGGGTTTTGTCTGCTTATCCAAGGGAACAGAAGTTCAGCCAATGATCAACACCTGGTATCAAAGGAATTTGCCCCAAGCCACGGAAGAAATCAACAGGGCGGATATCTGCACCTGTTCACTGAAGGGGTTCCAAACAACTCTTCTTTGAATTCGCGCCATGAACACCTGGCGGCCGGGATTTCTGAGTCGCAACCCTGTCCACTTCAGACCGCATGCTGAATTCACTGGCAAGGCCTTTACTGCTTCTTAGAAAGATCGACTCGCGGGACTTTTCCAGACAAATTCCAGTGCGACATGCAAGTCAAGAGAGCAAGACATGTTCAGTGTAGACACTGTAGCCAGGGCCCAAAAGAAAAGCGTTTTCCCGCGGAAATGTTCTACTTTTTAAGCTGAAGCATTTTCATTGTTCTGTCTTCAATTAGCGAGACACTCGGTGCCAGGACAAATTCACTGCGCCTGCCAACCAATTTTGCGCGTAGAATCGATTTGCCACTGCGGAAGGCACGTGGTTTCTCCAGAGGGATCAGAGCCATCGCCACTTTTTAATGCAGTCTCAAAACGAGCTCCTGGTGCCACGCAGCTACTCATGCCATATCGGTCCGTCGCAGCTGCGTTCAGCACGGCGAGAGAAAAGGCGTGGGTGCAGCACTGAGCGGATGCGCGTGAGCGGGTGCACATGACGCAAGACGCGTCCGGGCGCCAAGTGGCTACAGCACGTTCTGTTTGCATACAAGCTTTGATTGAGGCTCACAAGAACAACAAGCTAACTTTGGGTGGTTGAAAGATGTTGAAAGGAAGAACAAAGAACCCAACAAGGGCAAACAGCTAAAAAGGTAAGCTAAGTCTTCCAACGCAAAGGTGTCTCCTGTGGATCCGTCTCCCACCTCCCACCTCGGGCTGCAGCAAATGTCCCGACTCCTGGTGCCAGCACCGCACCTCCGCGTCGATGGGGGCGGCAATTTTTGCAAATGTTTCCATCCTGTGAACATCACCTGGGTACGGGTCAAAAATCAACCACCAGGAACCGCAGGCTTTAGGCCTTGTTTCTATTTGCCAGGGCTCCATTTCTGGTACCTATTTTTGACCCACACCCACCTAAGTAAAAAGAAGCTCACTTTGAGATGCCCTAAACGCAAAAAACACACACAGTGCTTCTCCTTTGAAACAGCTCAACTTGTCAACGCAGGGTGCCAATTCCAAACATCACTTGTCCCGAGGACTCAGAAATCAGTGACCGCAAAACCTCGGAAACCACAAGCTGAGGCTGACATGTGGATGGTCTAAACTCCTGGAATCAGTCAGTGGGGATCGTTAAAACTTATATCTCACAACTCAGATATAAAAGGAATCCAAGGAAATGGGGGCCTGCGCTCGGTTTTGCCCCGAGCTCTTGTAAAGTCTGGCGCGTCCTTAGCCCTTCACAGGGTCATCGAGCCGACAGGCCTTGGAATCGGGGCTTGTCAAAAGGGAGTTCTTGAAGGGTTCCCTCTTAGGTGGCACAAGGCGGTGGGTCCAAAACAAAGATACTTCTGACATACAACTCTTCATAGTACCTGCCAGAAAAAAGGACCCGCCAACAACACCTCTTCCATTTCCACCAAGCTGCTGCCGCCCCAGCCCAGCATGTGTTTGAGAAGGTGTCAGTTTTCCGGCTCCCTTCGACGCCTTCTTTTTGCTGTCTAAACTCCCTTTCGTGCCACCTGGGTCCTCCAGAGAGAAAATTAGATAAGGGTTCGGTACCCCATTTGCTTTTTGGTAGTCTATTTTAGGGGACCCGAATCTCCCAACCAAAAAGGAAACGGTAAGAGGGGCACCTGGCTGGACCTAGCATCCCAACCCCGACAGCCACACCTTCCCGTCCACACCGCAGGAAATCAGCCGTCCCTGTGAGGCACACACCTAGGAAGCCAGGAGCAAACCGGACATAGGAGTCAAAAGCCCGGTTAGCCCCCAGTGAACATCCGATTCAATCCACCCACTACAATAGCTTGTAAAATGGGTGGTGAATTCACCTACCAACCAAAATGGGATCCCATTGGCTTTGACCCACAGCCAACTGCCTTCAGTGCTCCTTTTGGCTTCCCTTTTAACAACCCCACAAGGGTACTCACGACAACAAATCAAATGACTGTTCAATCTCGTTTCAAAGCTGATTGTAGCTGTAGCCGTATTGAGCATAGGAAGTTCAAACTCAGCTGACCCCAAATTCGATCTCGAGAAAAAGGACCCTGTTATCAAACCCCGAAACATGGAGTTCATTGTGAAAGGAACCTTCATTATCCTTCATTCTGGGAGAGGTTGTAAACCAACATTCTTCCTGACCTCGCAATTTGTGATTGAAACTTGCCCACATACTTTGGCCGAAAAAAGAAAAAAAACAGACCACTTCCTTACCTTGGAGCTGGTCCCCCTTGGGTGCGGGCAGAAGTGATAGCACCCCGGTGCGCCATCTGCGCCTCGTACGCGTATTCCCGCCTCAATGCCGGAAGCCCGTCCAATTCTCTGTGGTTTCACAACTAGGTCCTCCAGAAAAGAGGTTTCAATAAGGGTACCCAATTCTTTTCCGTCGTCTATTTTAGTAGGGGAACCCTTTCCCAAAAAAGGGGAGAGAAAGGCACTACTGTGGGACCTAGACAACTTAGGGCACCCTGAGTGTTGAGCTGGGGGGCTGGAACAACTGCCCAGCTTGTGGCTTTATTGTGGGAACGTTGAAGACTAGGCACTCGGCACCCTGCGCCAAACATGCTTATGGGTGAAAACAAGTGGTCTGCCCGGGTGTTTTGATATCGCAATGTTTGTCATAACTAGCGATAAACATAATAAAATGTCAGAAAGACAACATGGACCCCAAAACCGCTGGGCTTACACACTTCTTATTCTTGCTTCCGTATACCAAGGTCCCATTTTGGGGATTCCATTTTTAGAGCCACAGCCTCATCATTGTTGAACATGGTCGCACAACGACGTCGATGTGCCAAGTTTAAGCAGAGAGAGGGGGCCGCCACCGAAAAGGGAAAAGGAGTGCCACCCTGTCTAGTTTACGGGATACACCAAATATGTTGAACCCAGGGTCAAGTCCAAAAACCACACCGCTTGGCCGGGTCATCTCTTGACCACTGCACAAATGGGACTGTTTGCTTTATGCCCATAAGTTTCTGGGGGATGACACAACCATGTGTACTTTCACCCAACTGCAAGATGGAATCCCCCAAATTGGACCCCTCTTTGCTAGCTTCCTCGCGCGAGGGTGGTTGAGCTTCCAAACGAAGTTTTGTAGGAGAAAACCCCAAGCTACTGCTGTGGACAAAACGAATGGCTGGAAACAACGGCGAAGCAAGCCCCGCAAACCAAGACCAGCTGGAATATTCTGTTGCTGGGAATATGAATACCTCTAACGCTCCTGGTTGGATTGTTTTGTCCAAGGAAAACAAAGGGTAAACCTACAATCTTGTTGTCCCCCCGTTTCAGAAAACACAATTACAGGGATCCTCAAGCCTCACACAAAGAGGAATTGAACAGGTTTGAAGACGCGATGCCAAACATGGCTGTTCCTGAGGGTGTTGAAAGGGAACAAATCACCTTGCTCGTTGTTTGTAGTACAACGGCCATCCCGGAGAAGAACAAAAAACACTACAAACATGGAACCGCACGAAAGCAGGTGCCATTTCCTCTTTTCAACAAGGGAGGGTACCCGGCTGGGAAGATTTGGACAGATGGAACACCAGTCCGATCCTCTTTTGGCTTTGGAACCAACCTATCATAGCCAATACAAATCACCAGTGTGGGAAATCTAGGTCCTCCAGAGAGGGAGGGGGATCATTTTCGAACACCGATTTTGGATCATTTTCGAACACCGATGTCCTGGATCATTTTCGAAGACAGAGTGGGTCATTTTCGAAGACATGGGGGGCTATCCTGCGGCAGGTGGGGCAGTTACGTTTGCCTCTTACTGCGTGACCGTGCCACTGCGTCCTGGGGGTGGGGGTGGGGGTGGGGTGGGGCAGTTCCGTTCGCCTCTTACTGCGTGACCGTGCGACTGCATCCTGGGGCTGGGGGAAGGGGGTAATTGCGATCGCTGACTGCGTGACGGTGGAACTGCGTATTGGGGCTGGGGGGGGGGGTGGGGCGGGGCAGTTACGTTCGCCTCTTACTGCGTGCCCGTGCAACTGCGCCCTGGGACTGGGAAAAGGGGGCCCCGAGTCCCAAGTTACCTTGGCTTTTTCAGCTCAGATGTCCTCGGCGATTTGCGCTCGTTGGCCCCCGTAAAGCCGTAAAAACTCGGCCTAACGGCCGTAATAACTCGCGCGGGAAACTGAAAGGCCGTTACTACTCCGTGAAAAAGCCGTGAAAACTCGTGAAATTTCAAGCTCTGAGTTATCTTGTCCTCGCGACACAAAAACCTCCTTAGCTCATACGGCCTAAGTAACTTGCGAATCGGAGCCTCCTGGAATTGCGATCGCCGCTTACTGCGTGGCGGCGCAACTGCGTTTTGGGGCTGGGTGGGGGGTGGGGTGGGGCAGTTGCGTTTGCTTCTTGCTGCCTGACCGTGCGACTGCGTCCTGCGGCTGGGGGGGGGGATGGGGTGGGGCAGTTACGTTCGCCTCTTACTGCGTGACCGTGCGACTGCGCGCTGGTGGTGATGGTGGTGTTGTTGGTAGTGATGATGACGGTGTTGATGATGGTCATGGTGATGATGATGATGATGATGATGATGATGATGATGATGATGATGATGATGATGATTATGACGATGTTGATGATGCTGATGATGTTGTTGATGATGATGGTGATGTCGACGTTGATGTTGATAATGGTGATGATGTTGTTAATGATGATGATGGTGATGATGTTGATGTTGACGATGTTGAGGATGTTGATGTTGTTGGTGATGATGATGATGGTGATAATGATGGTGATTGATGGTGTTGTTGATGATGATGATGATATGGATGTTGGTGGTGATGTTGATGATGGCGATGAGGATGTTGGTGTTGACGTGGATGAAGGTGATGTTGCTGGTAGTGATGATGACGATGTTGATGATGATGATGATGGTGATGATGATGATGGTGATGGTGATGATGATGTTGACGATGTCGATGTTGATGATAATGATGATGATGATGACGATGATGATGTCGCTTTGCGTTCCTTGTGCTTTGTGTTCCCGGGTCTACAGTTGACGATTGTCTCCCAAAAGCACGGCGCCATCCATGTGCTACACGTGCATCGTGGTGCGTGTTCGTGCGCCTCATCGTGGTGTGCATGGACACTTGGAAAAATGGCCGTGCTGCTGTAAATCACATACACTTGAGGAAAACCGCGTTCAAAAACGAGCCAAAACACGCGTTCAAAAACGAGCCAAAACACGCGTTCAAAAACGACCACCTTCCCTGGGGAAATCTAGGTCCTCCAGAGAGGCTACAATAAGGGAACCATTTTTTTTTTTTCTGTAGTCTATTTTAGTAGGGGAACCCGGAGAGAAAGGCACTACTGGGGGACCTAGCCAGCGTGGACATGGATCCAGTCTTGGATTTCCCCACTAAAATAGACTAAAATGGGTGGTGCACCTCTCCCAAAACGGTACCATTCATTGGTTTTGAACCCTGGCCAAATGGATCCAGTCTTGGATTTCGGCGACCAATGGCCGCAGCCATAGGTGTCCTTTTGGGGCAAACAAATGGCCCTGGTAATTAGATGATTAAACCACCAGGTAGACCAGGAATCGCCATCAATTATCCGACCAGAACAACCAAAAAGGACACCTATGGCGACAGCTCTTTTCCCCTGCCTGGGTGGCCCGAAGACGTGGCGGCTCCGCAGCTCCGCCTCTTTGGTGAACTGCTCACGCGCCCTCCTGCGGGGAACAAACAGAAGTTTCGGGGGGGCTGATGCCAACAATCAGTGTCTTTTTCCTACGGGTTTTCCTTTTGGTTTCCCTTCAGTTTCTTTTCCTAGGGGTTTTCCCTTTGTCCTTTTGGCTTCGCTTCAGCATGAACCAAACAACTCTAGGGGTTGATTCCATTTCCATTCTGTTCAACCATCGCCCTTTTCAAAAAACCGATCGCCATTTTCCTGGGTTTCTGGAGGTTTCCTAGAAAGAAGGATCCCTGGGCAGAAATGGGAAAGGTAGCCCTAGCAACCTGGCCCGGCGCCGCGGCTGATGTTTCTCTGCAGCCAATTCCGGTGGGTTGGGTCCAACCCTCAACCTGGAACCGTTTTCGGGTCTCCCTGCTCAAAGTGTTTTTGTTTTTTTGTTAAGTACACACATAAATAAGTAAATAAACAAATAAATAAATTGTTTTAGTGGCCTCCACTAAATCCTAAAAGCCAACGACCTAAGAGGATGCCTGGGAATCTCCAAATTCGTTTGGGTACTCCACTGCAAATGAAAATGGAGCCCCGCAAAGGCACTAGAGCTGAGGCTTCTGTTTGGAAGCCCCGAGTTGCAAAGTCGTATCGATTTTGCTAAAATCCTGCCATGCGTCGAAGAGGCTTGTTGTGGAGAAGTCGCACCGATTTCCTTATTCAGTTTGTGATTTAGGTCTTATTCAGTTTGTGATTTAGGTTTCACCAAATGATAAAAAGTGTAATTATTTGTTGCAGCTTATTTCTCATTTAGGAAGTGAATTAGGTTTGAACAAAAAACACTCTTCGTGTTTGCTGTAGCCAGCGTCTATCATTTAGCGATTTTGCGGCTTAAACACAAATGCGTGCAGTTCGTGTGGTGTGTAGCAATTTTGTATCATTTAGGTTGTGATCTTAGCTTTGAACAAATGCCCGCAAATCATGTTGTTTGTAGCCATGTCGGATCGAATGTATGTGTGTGTCCCAATTAATTGTGTTTTGCCTGATCAACCCTCTGCGTGGATGGTGCGTGTCGGATCGCTCTCACTGTGGTGCCGTGCGAATTTGAGCAAACCGCTTGTGTCTAAGTTGATGTGACTTGATGTGACCCCCTCGCATCAACCAAAACTCATATGCATGGTTGGGATATCATCAAGTTGATGTGACATTGCCTTCCGGCCCACACAACAATGCCGAAGACTTGCTGAAGCTGGCTGCCAAAGCAGGTTTGGGTGGGCATAATGGTTCGAAAGCCATTGACGACAGGGTTCTACTTGTTGTGCCAAGGTCAAACACCTTGGTTTCCTTGGCTTAGGCAAACGCTCCAAGGAGTTCTGACACTAAACGGGCAAACGCAAACTTTGGACACCAAACTACGGGGTTTATGCGGAGACCTCGATTCTCTTTCTCCCAAACCGGGTACCTGAAAGACCGCAGATCCACAGGGCTCTGAGTCAGCTTTCCCTCCAAATACCGTGGCTGGCTTCTTTTCTCTCCAGTGCATTGCCATGGAAAGCGGGCACCCGTGTTTGGTCCTTGATCTTGAAGGGAATCTCGGAAAAACCAAGGGAACCAGTGCACAGGCCTGGGCTTTGAACAGGCCCTGAAGAATTCGATTTGCGATCCCCGGGGCCGGGAAACATTGACACGACCCACACGGCCAGAGCTATAGCAAAGCCGCTTCTGTTTCAACTTCCACAGACTAGAAACTCCAACTGGGCTGCCCTCAGATCCCCCGCTACAAGTTTAACCTCTAGTGGGTCAAATGGAAACTACCACTAAGCACTAAAAGGATCTAAAAAGCTAAGTTGAACCGGATGGCAGCCAACCATCCCCCCCCCTTCAAACAAGTCTTCCAGTCGGCAAGCCTCACCCCGTCTGGCTCGGACTTGCCGGTATCCGCCGGCTCCAAGTCCAGGAGGCCTCAAGCGCAAAGTGAGGGCATCATCAAAACCCGGGTAGATGAAGGTTAGTAAGGGACGATCCCGGCCAGAAATAGTTGCCGCCTTCTTAATTCTTTACATGGTTCTAGGTCGACCATTTTTGTACCAGGTTTTGATTATGACTCAAAGTGAGGGCGTACAACCTGGAAGCCTTCCTTGTTGGGGAAGTTGAAATTTGCGGATCCGGAGAAAAATCGGAAAAAAACAACAACACACACACACACACAAAGACCCCTAGACCAGACCCCAAAGCAGGGCTGATCGCCCATCACCCACTTTGCTTGCTCTTTATTCCAGGTTTACCCTTCAGAACTTCAGGGAAATTGTCCAAGGGTGTGGTGGAACAACTTTTGACCAGAAAAACACGAGGATCAAGCAGCTTAAACATGTTAACATGCGCTAGGCGAGTGCTTCAAAAATATGGGTAAGTCATCATTCTTCGAAAAGGGGATCCCTGAAAAAGCAATCTTCATTGGTGAGCCCGCACGCCCCTTGGGTAAGGTCGCCGTAACTTGCGCGAATGGAGTCCTTTCAACTAGTAATGTGATAACACACATATATATATATATATATATATATACATACACATTGTAGTAACATAGCAATCAAGACCGCACTTGCCGAGTCTCAACAAAACGGCGGAAGCTCAATGGTTCAAAATCGAACTCCAAACTGCAGGGGTTCTGTTGCAATTATCCAGTTCGCACAACAAGAGCAAGGGGGCGCTTTCTGAGGGTACCTGCTTTGGATTCGTTCCCATTGGGAACCACAGAAAAACGGCAAAGTCGACATCTGGGAGGCGGGCTATTCGATGTTGCAACCACCTTTATTTCTGGGCCAACAAGTGTTCCAGGTTCGGATTCTCTTGCAAGCTTGGGACGTTCTTTTTGCCAACTCATAGGGCAGCGGGGCCCTGAAAGAGGTGCCTTCGAACTGCCACTGATTGCTTCCAGGCACACGCGTCTTGGAGGCTACCCTGGGGTGGGCCTCCAGGAAAGATCCACAACCCCAACCAAGACCGATGCGACCCGACCGTTCCCAGCTGAGCTGCTGCCGCCCCCGGCCATGTGTTGTACAGAGCCCTCCTCGAAGCGGCGGTGCGTGCCCAGCACGCTCCGCATGGACCTCCACCGATTTGGGTCGTGCGAATGGGCCGCCAAGATGCCGGGGTTGACCTTCTGATCGAGTGGATTGGCTAGGAAAGCAGGGAGTGAGTTTACATAATAAACATTTGGCTTTTCGTTGAACCTTCGCCACCACACACACCTTCCACTCGCAATCAAAACCATTGATCTGGGAAAAGTACAACTTACCACAACTCACCACAACTCACAAAGCTGGCTTCCATTTGGTTAAGACCTCTGGAAAAGTAAAAATATGTCCAGTAGTGATAGATTCCCTTTAAAACCAACAGGGGGAAAAAAACAACTTAAGCAAATGAAAGCTGAAATGAGATACCCCCAGGTGAAGGACCTTCATCACGGGGCCCGAACTTGGTTTACCCACGGGTTAGCTGGTTATCATTTGTCCACTCACAATTTTCCTCAGCGGAGGGGGGGGGGTCCTACTGAAGCATCCTATACCTGTCCATGCAACAAGAGCAGCTGGTCCCTGGACTTGCTTGTCCTCAAGTGGAGCATCCTCACTGTCCGACCGTAGTGCTTCTTGGCTTGACCCACTCAAGACTCACCAGGTTGCCAGGTCGTTTCCATTTTAACCAACCCGCCAAGGAAACCTACTCAAGACCCACCAGGTTGCCAGGTCGCTTCCGTTTCAACCGACCCAGAAAGGAAGGTTGCCAGGTTCCTTCCTTTAGCCAACCCACCAAAAGCCTACCCACGGAAAGTGGGCCTAAAGCCAACAACTCGCGGGGCCCCACCTGAATCGGTAGGGCTCAATCCTGGCCACCTTGTGCTCGAGCTCCTCGAACCAAGCCAAAGCATCAAGTCGCAGACTTGGAGACAGGCCCCTTCGGAGCATTCGACGGGCCGAACATGTGATACGTGAGCCGGACAGGGACACGCAAGGACTGCCAAGAAGAACTGCTCCATGATGGGGCGTTGAGCCCTGGAAATATGTTTTGGTAGTAGGGTCTCGTTCCAGTCCCCGGACTTGAACAGGTTGGTCTGGCTTTGACTCAAACATTGGAACCCTCCATGCAGGTGGCTTCCTTTTGGTTTCCCTTTCAATCAACCAAGAAGGGCACCCTCAAACAAACAACACATCCATGTTCTATGTTTTCACCCGTCTTTCTGTTGAGGATGCGTTCCCTCGCGCAGCCATCACTCAAGAAGTTGCAACACACGTCACACATTTAGGTTAGCACCCAGACAAAGCCAAAAGATGCCAGGTCCATCAAAACGACATAACAAGAAGCCACAAAGCCACCCCGCTCCCCAGACGAAAGGGGTGCGTCCTTCTCACATAAAACGCCTTTGATGGGCCCTCGGCCCCTTCCCCGCGGCCGTCCTGCGCCAGTTGCTCTTTGGGCGCCGAGCGCTTCAGGGGCCGTTCCCCTGACACATGCGGCGCTCCAAAACGCCCGCGATCTAGCGACACGCTCGAGCACAGGAACACGGGGGCTTCATACTTTGCGCAAGGTGTTGGTTCTTCCGCCTGGCCTTTCGGAATCTTGCGGCCGACGTTTCCAGTCAACAAGGTTGCCAAGCGAGTTTCGGCTGAACCGAGGGGTGCGTTGTGTGAAGTGATTGAAAACGGAACGCATGGAATTCCAGGGTTTAAGCCTTGAACTCTGCATAACCTTCTCATTGTGGGTTTCCGCAGGTCCTCTTGAACCCTTGCAACCTCGGACTTGACCCTTAGTATACAGTTGTGGCAACTGATGTGCACGCCCTGCCCAGTTCCAAGCACTCCCCTACAAATTCATCTGCACCCCCTTCAACGTGGCCCATGTCCCAAAAGGAGTTTCCCCCTACCAATGACTCCATGCTCATTTTCTTGCCGGGCTCCTGCTCCTCTCTCGTCTGCCTTTGGGTTCCTTGCCTCAAGCCGTGGGGGAGCGGCTCCCACCCGTGGCACGGCCTGGGATGGATTTTTGCCTGGCCTTCGTGGGCGTAGGGATCGCAGAGGAAGAGGCTGCGGGCGCCCATGCGGCAGTCCCAGGCCCGCAAGGTGCCATCCTGGCGCAAACGGACTTTGATGGCCGCGTCGTGTTCTTCTTCTGATTTTTGGGGGGTACCCCCGTGTTCAGGTGAAGGGATTTTCAAAAGGATCGATCCACTTTGGTGGACTCTTTTGTTGGAGGGGTACCCCGTGTTCAGGTTTTGAAGGGAAACCAAAAGGACAAGATATTAATATATATATATATACAAACGTGTCTCTTTGTTTTTGGGGGTACCCTTTTTCGGGATTTCACCGGCAAGCAAAAGGACAACCCACGCATTTTGTAGGGTCCCTTGTTTTGAGAAACACCCGTATTATTGGTATGGGATGCGGAAATTAAGAAACAACGATTCTTGTTCATGTGGGAACCGTTGCGCATCATGTTTGTTGGGCCGGGGTGAAGATGATGTCTTTGACTGATTCGAGCTTGGCCATGCAGCAACCCCTGTGTTCGCGAAACAAGAACCAGACCTGGTTAATGGAAACAAGGACAAAAACCAGCGCTTTGCCCCAGCTGTTTAACTTTGAGCCACACCCATATTTGGAGAACCCACCAAACAAGAAAAGTCCCGAACGGGAAGTCCGTCAACCGATTGGCCTAGCCCTGGAACAAGGCTCCCTATGAAAAGGGAGCCTCCTGAGGCGGCACAAACAAATTCCGAGGTGAGTGTTCCAACTCCCGAGATTCGTGAATCGTTGCCCGGCCTACAAACATAGACATAGTGCACCTGTCGGAGGCTACCTGCAAAAACAAACAAGTCAATTTCTTCCAGCTGGCACTCGCTGTCAGGTGCCGTGTTCGAGAGACACAAACTGAGTGTCTTTTTGCAGAGGATGCAATTCCCAAAGTTCCCTTCCAAAAGGCCACCTAGAGGTTGAGCCCTCCAGTACATCACATAGACATTCACACACACCGGCATGCTTCTGAAAATAGCAACCAGAAACATCATGATCCCACCACACTGCAGTACGTAGATCGTAGATATGAGATATGATACTAAAATCAGGAGTACATCTAGCAAACCCTCTGTGTTTGAGGAGCCCATGCCCCGTTTTTTGTGGCAGGCCATGGGTGTCGCTCGACTCCCGGCTAGGCATCCAGCCATGCCGCCGGAGAAGAGATGCTTCTCCCCCCACACCGCACACCTTGGTGCGGCAAGGGGAAGACATGGCCATGGGTCAAAGCTCGGCTAGTTAGCCCCCCAGTGAACATCCCAATCCAACCACTAGAATCCCGACTAAAATGGGTGATGACTTAACCTATCCCAAAATGGTACCATTGGTTTTGGCCCACAGCCACATAGAGGGAGTGTCGCTCCTGAAGACAAAGACAACACGCCACGAAGAGACTTGAGGGACTATAGGGAGTGAGAAAAAGCGCCAGTTGCTGATGCTGAAGCTTCACGATCTGCAAGATACCAAAAAGTGAACAGCAAAAGTTGATACCATCTTTTCGCCGTTGTGGAGGTGACGCGGAAAGAGGCACTAGAAACCTCACAGTCACCTGTTCCAAGTACCTCAGAAGCAAAGGCCAGGCTGGGCATGAGGCAGATGGCCAACAGGCATCTAACGATGAACAGATCGACGCACCAGGAAGGCAGCACTGCTCGATCGGGTGTCAAAGCTGGACGCCAAAGGAGAATGACAGTGGCAACTAGCATCCCGAAAATTGAGAATTCACGCAATTTCACGCATCTAGCGAAGATCTCCCCCCGGCCAAACATCACCCCAACAACGCTTCCTGCAGCAGTGCCATGCTTGGAATTTGTTTCTGTGGTAGATGTTCTCACCTGTTCTTTGCTTCAACTTAGTCATGAGTATGTGACTGATGTGACATGTATCCAAAGTCTCCCCCAAGGCAAAAGCGCGTGCGGCTTACCGGGTTGCCACTTCAACCCGCGGGACTAGGTTTGCGGCTGCCACACGCCCTACAGGATTCCATCGGATACAGGCAGCCTGTCTATACTCCTCAGGGATACTTAAGCTACCTGGCCCGAACCAACAAAACCGGAGTGCACTCGGGCGCGAAGACGGCGCTTCTGGCGCTGGCGGGCAACTTGCCGCAGTTTGGATCACCGAACCTTGCGCATCAGGCGCCAAGAGGGGTTCTCCCATCGGGCGCCCGCGCAGGGGCGGCTTGGTGTGGCCCTGCAGCGTGTTCACCGCGCGGCCCGAGCGCAGATCCACCAGCCGCAGCGTCAGGTCTTCCAAGGCCGCTGCCACCTGCAAGGTCCCGGGCCTGTTGTGGGGTGATAAGGAAACCCAAAAAAGACCGAAGCCCATTTCGGGAATTGGCTCCCCAATCTTAAGGGAAACCCTTCTGAACCTTCTAAATGATTGGTTTTCTCTTCGAAACCCAACCAAAAGAGGGTTCCACAAAGGACACACAGTCGAAGCCAATTTTGGCTTAGGAGTGGGTGTTATGAAGTGGAACCCGCATGGTGGGAAGAACGAACTGGAGCCCAGAAGGCTTTGCCAATCGGAGCCCACAAAATGTATACTTCTTTTAAACATAATTAACTAACTACCTACCTACCTAACTAACTAAACAATAACTAGATAAATGAAGACCTTTGAAGCAACCCAATAGCGGGGTATCCTGACAAACCACAATCTGTCCAGCTTTCATTCAACCATTTCCGCACCAAAGAAGCTCTTTCTTTGACATTGGCAACCAAAAGGTACTTTGGAGCCTGCCTGGTGTCCGATTTGATCATAATTTGGCTTTGCAGCCACCGCATTCTCATTCTCGTGTATCGAGGGTCTGGCTTTCCTGTTTGGTTTTCCTCTAAAAACCACGAACAAAGGGTTCCCTCAAAAAACGACACACCCATTTTGGTTTGTGGGTCGCTGTGGGTCTGTCTACTGGTGGACCCACCAAACACCAGGGCAAAAACACTTGGTTGCTGCTGACCTCTCTGCAAAAAGCTTATTTTTTGGTGTGTCCCGCTGGATAATCCGATCGTTTCCACCAAAACGTTGAAGTCCAAAGATCCGTTACCCAAATACATCACGAAAGGTTCCGGTCCCCCCGCCAAAAACACCACCACCGCCGCCGCCGCCGCCGCGACCGCCACAACCACCACCACCACCACCACCACCGCCACAGCCAACCAACGCCACCGCCACCGCCACCGCCACCGCCACCGCCACCGCCACCGCCACCACCACAACCACAACCACAACCACAACCACAACCACAACCACAACCACAACAACAACAACACAACCACAACCACAACCACAACCACAACCACAACCACAACCACAACCACAACAAGAACAAGAACAAGAACAAGAACAAGAACAAGAACAAGAACAAGAACAAGAACAACAACATCAACATCAACAACAACAACAACAACAACAACAACAACAACAACAACAACAACAACAACAACAACAACAACAACAACAACAACAACAACAACAACAACAACAACAACCACAACCACCACAACCACCACAACCACCACAACCACCACAACCACCAACCACCAACCACCAACCACCAACCAACACCCAACAACCAACAACCAACAACCAACAACCAACAAACCAACAAACCAACAAACCAACAAACCAACACACCAGCAAACCAACAAACCAACAAACCAACAAACCAACAAACCAACAAACCAACAAACCAACACACCAACAAACCAACACACCAGCAAACCAACAAACCAACAAACCAACAAACCAACAAACCAACAAACCAACAAACCAACAAACCAACCAACCAACCAACCAACAAACCAACAAACCAACAAACCAACAAACCAACAAACCAACAAACCAACAAACCAACAAACCAACCAACCAACCAACCAACCAACCAACCAACCAACCAACCAACCAACCAACCAACCAACCAACCAACCAACAACAACCCCAACAACCCCAACAACCCCAGCAACCCCAGCAACCCCAGCAACCCCAGCAACCCCAACAACCCCAACAACCCCAACAACCCCAACAACCCCAACAACCCCAACAACCCCAACAACCCAGCAACAACCCAGCAACAACCCAGCAACAACCACAACAACCACAACAACCACAACAACCACAACAACTACAACAACCACAACAACCACAACAACCACAACAGCCACAACAGCCAAAACAACCAAGACAGCCAAAACAAGACAACCACAACAACCACAACCACCACAAACCACCACCGCCACCACCACCGCCGCCACCACCACCACCACCGCCACCACCACCACCACCACAACCACAACAACCCCAACCACCACCACAACAACCACAACAACCACGACAACCACAACATCCACAACAACCACAACAACCACAACAACCACAGCAACCACAACAACCACAACCACCACAACCACCACAACCACCACAACCACCCCAACCACCCCAACCACCCCAACCCCCCCAACCACCCCAACCTTCGCAACCACCCCAACCACCACAACCACCACCACCACAACCACCACAACCACCACCACCACCACAACCACAACCACAACCACAACCACCACAACCACAACAACCACAACAACCACAACCACAACCACAACCACAACCACAACCACAACCACCACAACCACAACCACAACCACACCCACACCCACACCCACACCCACACCCACACCCACACCCACACCCACAACCACCACCACAACCACCACCACCACAACAACCACAACCACAACCACAACAACAACAGCAACAGCAACAGCAGCAACAGCAGCAACAGCAGCAACAGCAGCAACAGCAGCAGCAGCAGCAGCAACAGCAGCAGCAGCAGCAACAGCAACAGCAACAGCAACAGCAACAGCAACAGCAACAGCAACAGCAACAGCAACAGCAACAGCAGCAGCAGCAGCAGCAACAGCAACAGCAACAGCAACAGCAACAGCAGCAACAGCAGCAGCAGCAGCAGCAGCAGCAGCAGCAGCACACAACAAAGGGAAAACAACAAACACTGACAAACACCTCCGCCCCCCTCGAAAAAGATTGTTTTGCGCCTGCGCGGTTCCGCTCATGGCCAGGCCCTTGATGGCGCTGTGAAGGTCCAGGCTCAGCACCGAGCTCAGCTCGGAGGCCTCAAATCTGAGTCTGGCGGTACGTCTCCCAGGGACTAATGAACATCCCCTATACATAAACAGAACAGGACACCTGAGCGTGCGCAGTTCTTTGCTTTTTCCCTCCGATACGTTTGACACTTTTCCCAAGAACACAAAACACCTCGAGAAAACCAAAACACAAGCAAACACAAACGACAAAAAACACCAAACAAAAAACAGGACTATGGCACATGTCTTGGCTTGGAGGCGGGGGGGTAGTCTTGCTGCTGTTTGGATTTCTCGAGGTTCTTCACACTTTTCCCAAAAACACAAAAACCCTCGAGAAAACAAAAAAACAAGACTATGTGGCTTGGGGGGGTAGTCTTGTTTTGTTGGTTTTCTCAAGGTGTTTTGCTATTGTTTGGAAAAGTGCGAAAAAACCTCAAGAAAACTAACAAAAATAAGACTCTGTCAGCTGTCCTGACTTGAGGGGACAGAATATGTTTTTGCTTGGTTGTCTCTAGTTGTTTTGTGTACTTTACCGCTTCCGGCCTGTTTGAAAGAGCTTCTGTGATCAAGTGCGCTGATGTAGCTCACATCCAAGCCCTAGTATAGTAAGCTAGAGATGGTTTCCTTTGGTTGGACTCGTTCCTTATTACATTCTTCTTAATTGTAACTAGAATTATACAAGTAGAACTTGATATATATATATATATAAAGTAGAGATTATCAGAAAGAGGTTAGAGATCCCACAATTGATAAGCTGCTCAAATGCCTACTGATCTGCAAAGACAATTCTATTGGACTGGAAAGCCTGTGTATCATCCATTTTGAAATAGAAACACATTGTTATAAGTTCTACTTTAAACCACAACTTTTGTTTGGATTATTGCATGATTAAACTATATTCAATGTGAGATAGGAATCCGGAGGGAAAGAACTTGATACAGGTTCCGAACATGTTTAATACATGTTGTTTAGACGCTTACTGATACAACTATACAATTTGATTGGGATCTGTCCTTGATAATTTCTAGTTAATTTCAGTTAGACATTGGGAATAATTTGGTAACGCTATTAAGTAGATTTCAGAAGAAGAGAATTCAGAGATATTAGAGAAGTGTTCTTTGTGTTTACTAGCCCAGAACTACCATGGTCGAAAACACCGTAAAACACAGTGGTTTGTAGCGTTTTTTCGTACTCAATTCACATCTCCACCAACGGCCGCTGTCCAAGATTCAGTTTGAATTTGAATAGGATTTCAATAGGACTCAATAAGGACATACTTGATCATAATCCTACTGGGAATTACATCTTACATTTAAAATTTAGATGTAAATCCTTTCCCAATAGAACACTGCAACTGAAGTAGAGTTTAGAAGTAACTTGATAAGGAATGAATCCAATCACAACTTCTGTTTCATAATAGGATTTGAATCGGAATAAGTCTATCTTAATTAATAGTTTACACAGTATGTGTTTCCAACCAGATTTCGTTACAATTCAGCTGACATTTAAACACACACAAACTCGAGTTTCCACTCAAAATGTGAAAACAGCGCACGCTCACAGCGTCCCGCTCTCTGAATAAACCCCTGTTTATAGAAATATATACATATATGGTTTATTAATATGGTTTATTGCTATGATTTATTAATATGGTTTATTAATATGGGGGTGTCCCTGGTTTGAGTGGGGATGGTTCACTTTTAAAGCGGAACACCCCCCTAGTATAGTAATCAACCAGGGGTTGATTAATCCGGGGTTAACAGTAACATGGAAGCTCCCACCCTGAAATGGAGGACTTGCATCCATTTACGCAGGCTTGGCAGCTTACATGTAAGTTTGAGGGAGTGGCCGGTGTCCATTTGCTTTCCCTTGATTCGCGATGCTTGGACCAACCCCAAAAGCAACCGACCGTTCTTCGGTTTGCTTTATCGGGAAGGCAAACGGAAGGTCAGCATTATCAAACATGAGTATCTTTCTTTGAGGGTACTCTTTCCCCAGATAGCTGAAAGCTATAGGGGTTCTAACTTCTCATAAAGAGGGGAAAGTGATTTGTGAGATTGATGGGCTGGTGCTGGGGCGCGTGCAGTTTGGGGTGCTGGTGTAGGTGCTGATTGGGGTGCTGTTTGAGGTGCTGATGGCAGTGCGGGCGCATCTTTTCAAGATTGACGGTAGGGTGCTAGGGAGCATGCAGTTTGGGGTGCTTTTGCAGGTGCTGTTTTGGGGGGTGACGGGACACGCGTATTTTTGCATCTTGACGGCAGGACGGAGGGGGGAATACAGTTTGGGGCGCTGGTGCTGATGGTGCTGTGGGACGCAGTCTGTTTGAGGTGCTGGTGACGGTGCGGGCGCGTTTTTGCAATATTGACGCTCGGGTGCTATCGGGCATGCAGGTGACGGTGCAGGCGCATGTTTGCATCTTGACGGTAGGGTGCAAGGGGGGCACGCAGCTACGGTGGTGGTTTGGTGCTGTTTGGGGCGCTGGTTGATTTTCGCAAGACTGACGGCTGGGTGTCTTGGGGGGTGCTGTTTGGGGTGCTCTTCAGGGTGATGGGTGCGGGCGCAGTTTTGCTCGATCGACGGCCGGGTATTGCTTGGGGCGTTCTTCGGGGGGTGCTTTTGAAGGTGCTGGTGTGCAAGCACTGCTATCTGGGGTCTATGCTGGTGTAATTGTTTCTTCTCAAAGGAAACCCAAAAGGATCCTGGATGGGTCCCCTTAAAAAAAACAAAACAGACCCACATGCCAAAACCAGTCTGGGCCACCAGCGTCCCACACTTTCAGAAGTCCTTCTGCACCGCCGGAGGCGAATAGGCGATTGTCCTGGCCGCTGGCCGCGAAAGGCGGCGCCAGGACCAAGCAAGCGCAGCTTGACGAGGCGGAACCTATCTGGGCCGTCCCTTTTCAGATCCCCTGCTATCCTGCAATCTGTGAGTAACCGGCACCGCCTGCAAAGACACACGGGACTTATCACGATCGTGGTGTTGGTTGTAAAGGCTCCTGGACCCCCAAAAACAAGAGCAAACAAACAAAGAGCAAGGGTGCTATGGCACAGTTGGGAAGTATTTGTCCCGCAATCCCAGGCCGCGCTTTGCTCCCACCAACTTCAGTCTGTGTGCATTCTGCACGCAAGGGTCGGCAAATACACGTTTTCATCATCATTCCGTCTTCCTTTTAGCAAACCACCCTTACACAAAACTTTTGCGAGCAAAACAAACTTTCGCGAGCAAAACAAACTTTCACGACCTCCATTGCGCAGCTTTCGCGGAGGGCAACGCTAAGACAAAGAGGTCTCCCCTTCACACCTGAACACAAGGATCTTCCGGACGACTCCCATACGTTACTGACCCCACACCCAACCCACCCGCTCCTGTGGCAGCCAAGCCAGGCCTTGCACGGCATCTCGGTGGCCCACTGCCTATCGAGTCGCGGCTCCACCCAGGCTTTGACTTTCTTGACTCAAGCTGGGTTTGAAGATGCCTGGTTTAGGCTGTCGATGTTGGCCCTGAGGGTTCTCTCGAACAGCAATCGGGTGCCAGGAGGGGTCCGCACCACGAGTCAGAACAGCGCGCACTGGACGGTCTTTCCATTGAAAGGGGGAAGCAATACCTTTTGCGCAGATGCCAACAAAGAAACTGGAGGAAAGGTGGAGAAACGCATAGCATAGCGCGCCAGGGCAACCTGCGCAGCACATTGTGCTTTTACTTTGGGTTTCTTTATCCTGCAAATCCACATACTATCATGCTGAGTGCAAACACATGGCACCGAGCATGAACAAGGCTCCCTATGATTCTCCATCAAACATCACCACTCTGAAAGACATTTGTGATGATACACACACCATCGTGCCTCAGGTGCGGCCGAGCCGTCTGCCTCGTCCTGCGGAGCCAGATCGGAATGGTGTCGCTTCTCCGGGGGATATGCGCCCGCCAAAATTTCAAAATGAAACAAATATTTTCACTATTCATTTAAAGACGCGGCCTGGATCTAAGAAGCCTGGTATGTCGGTTTTCCAGTTGGTTCCCTGTAGTCGTTTCCCCTGATGCTGGCAACTTACGCAAGCTGGGATCCGAAGAATACAGATTTGCCCAAAACACCGCGTCGCGTCGTCACCTGCAGGCAGCGGTGAGCTTGATGGAACACCCTCCATGCTTGCCGGACAAGACATCAACCAGGTCACGTCCAGCAGATACACATACCTGGACCCACCGTGGGTCCTCAAAAGAGTCAGCTGACGGAAATTTGTGGCACAGACGGACATTTCCATGCTTTAGGAAGGTCCAGGTATTCTGGGTTGGCCAAAAAATTTTGGGGGCTGCGTAGATGGAAACCCAGGGGCCACCTTCTTGGAGGGCACTTTTCTCGAGGTCGCTTGGCTCGGAAGGAAACGCCTTCCATTTAGAGGGGCCCAAGCTTCAACAAGACACACCCAATTGGGCGTGGCTCAAAATTAAGCAGGAGGGGCAAACCGCAGGTTTTGGTCCATGTTTCCACTTACTGATCGGGCAACCCATTTTGGAATTCCAGATTTTTTGAGCCACACCCAATTCAGACCACGCGTCCCTTCTCCGGTGGCGACCCTTCGCCGCCTTCAGTACCACAGCTGTGGGCTGCTCCAAGTGCCGCAGGTCTGAGACCGCCACTGAGCCATCCTGGCCGCCCGTGAGCACCTGAGATCAGAACGATCGAAGGGCTCAAACGTGAGCCAAGGTCATAGGGTTCCCATGTGAAGGGCTGAATTGTACACCTTTCGGTCCTGTGGATGGACGAAATCCGTTCGCACCACTTTGAAACCATGCAAAAACCATTGTTTGTTGGTATTTACAGGGGAATCATCATTCCAGGGTTTCTTAGGTGGTGCGAACAGATTTCGCATCCATCCACAGTATGACTTCACTTGGTTTGAAAGGAACCTTCTTCTTAGACTTCAATCCAGCGGTTGCCCAAGGCCCCAAGGATGCCTTTTTTTTCCACCCAGCCCGAAAGATGTGTAGTTTTTCTTTGAGGGGCCCGGGGGACGGTTCAGTTGTTCGTGCCGGATAGAGGCAGCCCTTTTGAAGAATCCAGGCCTCACTTTCTGAGCGATATGAGCCGGCTAGAACGCAGCAATGCAAACTTTATAGCTACCATGAAACCACTCTCCCTTGTGTGGCCTCAACCGCTGCGACCAACTCGAACATTTCGAAATCATGCGCAACTCTATAATGCGTCATCATGCGTCATCGCAGGCTTGCGTACACGAGCCTAAGCCCCAACCTAAATTGCCTACGCGAACGTGATGCAGTTAACCTTGATCTCGGGAGAAAAACAACTGCTTATGTGGACACTCTCCATGAGGGCCCCCCTCAAAGGACAAAGCAGAAAAACAAAGAAGACAAAAAAGCGAGGAAAAAAAACAAAACACGCTCAGCGCCCCTACGTTTACTCGTGCCCCACGCCCGCTCCGAGCCCCGACCCCCCCCCTCCAACCTCAACTGTCAGCCCCCGAAACCCAACGCCCAACTTAGCCAGTTAAGTGGTGATGTCGCCCGAAACCCGAACCCCGTGTTGGCCCATCCCGGAAGCCCGAAACTCTCCACCGCAAACAGTCAGTGGTGTTGGTGCCAGGAACCTCGAACCTAAACTATATATAAGAGTAGCAATTAGGAGCCCCCAATCCAAGTGGTTGACTCAAAGTGCCACCGTGGAACGCAGTAAATGAGGCCGCCAAAGCAGCCCTGTCCTGGTCCTCCAAGACGGTCGTAACCCAGTAGCCCGAGGACACATAATTTTACGGCAAGCGAGGCTGTGCAGAAGGGGGGCAGCTTTGAAGGGGCAGAAAGTATCGCCCCTGTCGCACTTTCAGACCCCCTTGGTCCCAAAACCTCACAAACACCCGCCCCTTGCGGCCGGTGGGCGAACGTGGGGTGCTGTGGGAAAAGATATAATCATCGGCTCCCCTTCGGTGCTTTGAAAAAAGACAGCAAGTAGGCAAAGCATGTTGTGCCCATTTGGTCTGTGAGAACCAAGCCAAACGGAGCTTCCCAAAAGAACATGTCCACGACCGGTCTGAGGTCTGCCTGGGCATCCCCACATGGCGCTTGGCAATGGCGATGCGGCAAATGGGCTCCGAGCCCTGGGCGAAGGCGAAACGAAAAACCAAGCTTGGGTGCTGTAGATCCCCCAGCAAAACGTTTAACATTTTGCTGGTTAAAGTTGGAAATATGAGGAGAATCCAAAAAGTCAAAAGTCTAAAGATCCAACCCAATAGCAGTACAGCAACATGCTCTCAGTTGAGGAAAGGCCCTAGACATACAAGTTTCACCTTTGGGGATGTTTAATTACAAAACGGGACAACCAAAAAGCAAAAACGCCGTCTTGGGCAAGTGAGAGCTCAAAATAAGGGTTGAATATCAACAGCAAAGCCCATGGACACCAACTGAAGGGGCCCCCAAGTTTCGAGACACATGTAGCCACTGTCAATGTCGTGTCGGCTGACATGGACATTTGGGAAGTAAGCCCTACTTTCCAATGGCAAGTTGGCGTGGACCCAATGCCAACCCCCATATCTCACAACATGATTTGCTCCACCAACGGACACGGAACAAAATGGGTTGTCCCCTGTATATATCCTTCTCCAACAGCAGACTGATAAACATATTGACATTGCTCATAGCATGCTTGTGTGGAACCACTATAACTTCTGCGGCGCAAGCCTGCAATATGTAACTCCACGCCTGCCAACTCCCCAAGCTCTTCTCGGATGATCGAGCAGAGGGATGATAGCGTCCCCTTTTTGCATTCGGCAGGATACGCATCCGGTATGTGTCTGTTTGTATTCCCTCAAACCACCAAAGGGACTTCCCCTGTGCCCTTTTGAACAGGGTTCTTGGTATGTGCCCATCACCTGCTTGAGAATTTCGCTAGAGATCGGCCTTCCGCAAGGGTGGACCAATCGATATGTCCAGGTCTCACTTGGAACTTCCACCCGGCCAACAGGAGTTCACCAGTGGTTGGGAAGTTGGGACTTGCAAAATCAAAGAAACAGCAAAAACAAACCACTGCAAAAGGGTTCGGGGCCCTAGGATTTGTTGATTTGTTGAGGTACACCCCCCCTTTGTGGATTAGAAACAAAAGAGCAAAAAACAACCTGCCCCTTGGTTGTGAGAATAATCCTCTCTGTGATACCAATCCATGATATAAATTCTTTAGCTTGGTATCACAGAAGCTGGCCCCAAAGCCCAAGGATCCACAATCACGTGGTCTTGTGAGGAGCTACCCTGGCTGAGGCTTTTGGAGGGAAGCATCGAGAATCTTCGGGTTCAGCGTTTGTAAGATCCTTTTACACAAACAAATAGCTAATTTCCACTGTATATCCCCCCTCTCCGTTTGCTTTTTTAAGGGGGGCGGCCCTCAAGTTGGCACATTCCGATGCGCCCACGCGCCCCCCTTAAGAACACCCGAGCTGCGTGGGGCTTGCCGCTCTGCGCCAGCGACACGCCGTCCGCGCCCTCCCAGCTCCGCGTCATGAGGCATGCCCGGACCAGCGAGGGGCGTGGGGCAGGTGGTCTTTTTTCGGAGACGGTAAACCTTGTTTGGCCTGAAGGGAATACACATACGAACAACATACTTTTTGTTGGCTGGCTTGAAGGGATTTTTCTTTTTTGGCTGAACGAATCCTTTTTGGTTGGTTTGAGGGGAACTCTTTCTTTTTGGTTGGCTTGTTTCTTTGTTTAAGGTTGGCTAGAAGGGAAGCTAAGAAGAAGCCCAGCCACCCTTTGTGGGGGTTCCCCTACTTTGAGACAACCCCATGGGGGAGCTGCAGAGATGAGTTTCGGTCTTCACCAGTGACTGGGTATTTTGTTGCAGGGATCGCAATGTTTTGAGTCATGGACGGTGATTGAATCCGGCGAATTCAAGTGAGCTGGCCATCCTAGTGTCTGAGTCCTAAACGGGAAATCAAAGGACTGTGCAGTTGGCCGTGCCAGGGACCCCATTGAGTGAAGACCCAGCGATGCTAAATCCGGTCGGTGCACTCGTGATTCAAGCCAAGAGCCTGCGGATGAGTCATCACGCGCCCCTGGGTTCATGATCATTTGATTGGTTCAGACTCCCTTCATGGGCTGCTTGCCGGCTTCGCCGCGCTCGCGCCGCCGAGGCGCTTCTTTTTTTTGCATCTGCCGCGAAAAGCGGGTTGGTGAGGATTCATGAATTGGCAGGAGCTCAGCCCGGAAATGAAGAAAGGCAAAGTTCTAGTGCTACCTTCCCCATTCTTTCCAGGGATCCTTCTTTCTAGAAAACCTCCGGAACACAGGGAAAGGGCCGGTTTTTGAAAAGAACGATGGTTGTAAAGAATGGGGAATCAACCCTTAGAAAAGTGGAGAACAAGTTGCCACCTAACCCTTTCAGCTCCAAGAAACCGTTTCCTTCACTTTGAAGAGCTCTCCAAGAGGGTCCGACTCAATTTGGACACCTTCTCCAGCGCAAAGTCATGGATGCGGCTGTTTTGTGTTTTTTTTACTCCCAGGGCTTTCACATGTTTTGGGTCGGCTTTGAAGGAAAGCAACACAAACATCTGCTTTCACCTTCGTGTTATCCGGGCTGCGCATGCAACTGTGCAAGCGAAGGAGAGATTCTGAGAAGCTTTGTGGCTACATACACGTTTCTAGTAACAATACTACCAATACCATGGGGAGCGAGAACATCTCCTTCTGCCCTGCGGTAAAAAACCAAGCCAGGCATTGCTCTGCATTTGCGACATGACATACCACTTGCAAAGCTCAAAACTCTGCTTCTGTCTATTCGTCACCTTGAGCATGCGTGGCAATGCCTGTGCCCTGTTTGGGCGAGGGCGAGTTGCGTCCGACGCAGCGAATTTGGGGAAGCTGGAAAAGCCTTGGGGCGTGAATACGCCCAGCACTCCCGAGCAACCAGTTGTTCATTTTCCAAGTGTCGCGAGCACAGCGGTACGCAAACCGTGCATTGATGCAGTGGACATTGAACTGGTCTGCATTACGGCATGTCATGCAACATGAACCTGCACAAAGCCTGCTGTCCATATCCAAAAAGTCAACCAAAAGACCATGAGCCAGTTTGTTGGCCCACCTATTTCCAACCAGAAGCCCATGGATGTCTTCATGTCTGACCGCCTGTGTTGTCAACCTACGCATTTTTTTCGGAATTCACCAAGAGGGTCTCGATCTCAGTCTGAGCTGGAGGCAGATGCCCTGCGTGGCATCGCCAGAGAAAACCTTTGCGCCTTGGGGCATGTTCCATTGGGTACCTTCCCACCATTTTCGGATAGAAGCTCACTTTTGGGACCCGGTCCCTTTAAAAGGAAAATGGGCAAAACCAGGAGGCCGTCAGGGTCCAAGTTAATTTCGTGGGAGGGTATGTTGCTCGAGTTGTGGTAGGTTGGACAAATGGCTTGTTTTCGCGAACCCCAACACATTTGTTTGGGCACCTCTGCTGAGGTGCTTCCGCACTGGCCTAGTAGAATCAACACCATTGTGTTGCACTGTTCAAGAGCGTTCGGGTCCTGTTTGTTTTCCTGTTGTAGGAGGGGTTGCTTTCAAGGGAAAGACGTGGCAAGACCTGAGTTTGGCTATTGGGGGGGATAGTGAACTGGCAACCTTGTGGAGGAAGCTCAAGACAGCTTGGGACTTGAGGCGATTTTGCTATATTTTTCTTCCTGGCCGGAGGCCAGACAACAATGGTTACTGATTTCTTCAGCGCCAGCACATAATATCCAGTCACACAAATGTGGGTGTGTTATTTCAGGGCACCGGGGAACCACCGACTTTTTTGGAGCCCCCAACGCGATAAATTCTGCACGAAGGCGCGGATCCCTCCCAATGTTTCATGTTCAGTTGGTGTGGAAGGAACGCCAAAAGCCAGACAGACCGACCGAGATCTTTTTGGCCTCTACGTTTGAGGCAGCTTCTTTGAAAGGGAACCAAACGAAAGCCATTGCTGGAAATGGGCCTCCCACCCCAACTGAGTCATAATCAAAACCCGGTATTAAAATGGTCGACCCAGAACCATGTAAAGAATTTAGAAGGCAGCCGCAGCTATTTCTTGTTGGGGTCGTCCCTTACTAACCTTCATCTACCCGGGTTTTGATTGTGACTCAACGGGAATTTTGAGCGGCCTCAAGAAGCCGCCAGGGACGTTCCCCTTTGGGTTCTCACCCCCATCCCCCACCGCCGCCTGGCGCGGCTAACCACCTCTCCTGACAAAAACAAATCGATGCCGCGCTTAGCGAAATGGGGTTTCCCTTTGCAGGGTTGTGGGGGCTCTCCTGTTGTTTGGGTTGCTTTGAAGGGAATGGTGAACAATTTGAGTCCCGGTGTGGTCCTAGTCCTTTTGGCTTGCTCATGTCAAATGCTAGACTTTCTTGTCAACACGGTTGCAGGATGGCCCTCTGTTCTCCCGCGTAAGGTGAACCCGGGCACTGCGGATGTGGTTCCCTAGATGCTCAAAGGACCAAGGAAAACACGTGCACCCCCACCCCACACACCTGATACACCGCGCATCACACGTATGTTGAAACCCAACCAAGCTGTCACTGAAATCGAGTCGATAGGATTTGCACTACTGGAAGCCACTACCCGCATAAGATATTCAAGTAGTGGTTTCGCAGTGATCATGCACATTACATATATACAGTATATATATATATGGTGCTCCATCTGAAGACTGCTGCAAAAAAAGTAGTGTGTTTGTTGGGGGGAGGGGGAGCATACATATATATAATACATATATACACATACATCCTATGTTCCTATGTTCCGAGGTGGGGGGGGGGGTGGGGGTAGTGGAAATGCTCGAAAATAATTGCCCATATCCCAGTTCGTTATCGTTTGACACATTGACCTATTCTCTTGCCGGCCAAAAGAAAACCACCCGGGTGTCAATTTTCACGGCAGCATAACTTTGTAACATCGAGTTTTCTTTTTCTGCCTGAAAAGAGCGCTTCTGAAAAATGGGATCCCACTTGGCCTGCAGGGTCCACATTTCCTTTCATGGGAACCCAAAGAACCCTTCATTACTCGAAGCTGTCTTATTGCAAAAACCCTCAATCTGCAAGGTCCAAAGAACGCGAAGCTGTCTTGTTGCAAAGACCCTCAATCTGCAAGGTCCAAAGACACCAATTCCTAGTCGCATTTGAGGTCATTTCAGGGCTCAGAAAGCACGCGGCCCATCCACTCCTTGCAGGAACGCACTTCTGGAGGGCGACAGCGCTTCCAGGTCCGGCATGAATGCCTACGGATGCACCCCCAGCATGCCGGGACTATGGTGCACTTGCCTCGTTGCACTCGTTCAAGCAAGATCGTTGACATGTACATGTATATAAGTAGGTCTAGCCATGTATTTGCATAAACAATATGATGCCTACACGCACACACCCGCATGTCAACGTCCATTGTCGCCTGCAATATGGTAGCTGTGCAACACAGACACACACACTTTCACAACCCTTGCAAAGGTGCTTGTCGGCAATGCTGTTTGCAGTAAATATTATGATATCCGCTATGTGTTAACAGCGGTGACATGGATTATCAAGCCAACATGCGGTCTTCGAGAGAGGCATTCATATGCATAGACGCATGTAACTGCATGTATGTATATATATTATAATGTACATAATACATTATTTTTTGTTGTATGGTTGCTGTTGAAAGGTAAAGTCGACAAAGGGGCCGTGACTGGACAACTGGGTTGGATCTTGACGTCACAGTGTCACGCTTTCGCAACATCCTGCAACACTCCCCTCACAGGTGTGGGCAACTCACTGCTAACTGCCCTGCGTGCAGGATAACCCTTTTTAGGCAAAATCAAGGTGGCATTTGCCTGAAAAGCAAAAAACACACACACACACACAATGCTTCCAAAGTGCCCAACAATAATTTCGAATTGGCCATTATAATCCAATACTCACAAACAAAGCGGCCCTTCCTCCCCCAAATGCAGTCGTAGTAGGGCATTCTTAGGGACCCTCAAATCACTCTAAACCACTACTAAATCAGCAACTGCGCAAACCAACAAGCTCGAAGGATTATTACCGTACTCAACCAACAAACATCTGAACAACTCGGCTGATGTCTGCTGTCTTGTTTTGATTACCTTGACATAGCCCAGATCGAACAGATAGGCCTGGAACCTCGGAA